>JAAAKO020054537.1:0-10779 GCA_010015015.2 Bolitophila cinerea | reverse complement strand
CAGCTTGATCTGATCGTCGCAGGCGATGCATCAAACACAGGCATCGGTGCATGCATCTTACACCGCTTTTCTGATGGCAGCGTCAAAGCTATTCAGCATGCATCGCGCACGCTCACTAGCGCTGAAAAGAATTACAGCCAGATCGAGATGGAGGGTCTAGCCCTTATCTTCTTGCATCCTGGAACGCGATGTTCAACACTCGCTCGTTGAAAAAAGGAACTATTAATTTATCAGCCTGGACAAAACAAACCCCAGGCGAAAAACAAAGGATTTAAGGCCGCAGATACCTGATGATCAGCTAACTTTATGCGGCCCAAATGAGTCAGCGTGGTCCAGGGCATAGTGATGCAGCAAATATAATAAAAGCCGTCACCTCATCTCCAACACGAGCTACAAATTATAAAAAAGTTCTGGTTTCTACCCAAACAAAAATCATCAATAAGCTAACACCATCAGAAGCGTTAGCAACATTCGTAGAAGCAGACTTGACCAGAAAGCAATACGAAGTCATTCCCACTTCTAACAAGAACATGTATCCGTGATATTCGATCATCAAAAGGTCAAAAAATAATGTTATCCTCGAGAAGAGTCGATCAGAGTCACAGAAACGTGTGCTGAAATCCAATTACAGGATCTTCTTGACCACACGTCTTTACGGCTGTGTAAATACTTAGAGGAAGGCATCGATCGTACAACTGAAGAAGACGGAAAAAAAACTTAGAACTGTTGTCAAAATGGGGTTGTGATGGTTCACATCAACAAGAATTTAAACAAAAATAAAAAATAACATGGATAGTGACGCAAATATCATCCAGAGTTCAATAAACAGAAATCTGATTTCTACTCTCTGAGACCTTTCATTTGATACCCATAATGTCGGGTATTTTTAGCCCGTATTTTTGGGTTTGGGGATGAAATATTATATACTGCCCCCAAAAATATGTTAGTATTCCAAATTTCAGTACGATTGGGCTGCGGCTAATGGGTGAAAATAGTTTTGATCATGTTTTATGGTCAAATACTCCAGCCGCCGATTTTTATCATAAAATATGTCTTTTCAAGGACCAATATACATATTTTCTTAAAGAAATGCCTATCGTTTATTTTAATGGATGTAAGTTCTATATTTATTATTTTATTTTATTTGCGGTTGCGTAAGAATAATCCCAGAACAACAAAATCTTGGTTTTTAAAATGTTGATAATATAAAAAATATATATTTAAATTCCTTGGGTTGTATTAGAAAAACAGTATTTTAAAATCCTGTATTTAAAATTCCGTATATGAAAATCATGTATTTTAAAATCGATAATCGATTAAAGACATCCTGTAATCAAAATCCGGTATATCAAAATCTCGTATTTTTAAAATTTCGTTTCACATCAAGCATTAAAATAAAAAATAGATAAATAAAAATATATTTAAAAACATAAACCAAAAAAAATAAACATAAATTTTTTCCTAAACTATATTTTCTCTATTTTTCTTATTTTTTTTTAAATTTTATTTTCTATTCAAATTTTGTGCATTTAACATAATACAAATATTTATAAAATTACGTAGCTAAAAGACCTCGGAAATAATTTTAAAAAAATCCAAATATGAAAATGACCACTCATTTCACAGATTAAATTTTGCTGTGGTTTCGAGATGTCTCCGCATTCGCAGCATAAATACCTACAAATATATAAAAATGTATATTGTCCGCATACACATAGAATAAATAAAGCATAATAAAATAAACATAATCGCGCGCATAAAATGTAATCGCGCTTGTTTGGCAACGCATTAAAAACAACTGTAAATATTATTTTGTTTCTATGTCGTTAGACACAGAGGCGAGTGTCAAATAACACCATATTTCGCTGCTGTAGGTCTATGTCTCAGCATGCATATATATATATATATATATATACTGCTGGTATTTGTATACCATATACATATATATATATATATATATATTATATAGACGTCACTTATAAAACGCAACGCAACGTGTGGCACCGCAGAAATGCGTGGGTGCACTTATTTTGCAAAACATATACAAACACACACACATACGCAAATCAGCGCGTAAGCACATCCGGCTAACGCGCGGGCAGCCAGCCGGTCAGCACAGACATTCAGGCTGTGGACTCATATACACAATGGAGAATCAATCAATATATAATATGAGTCTCGAAATATTTTTGAAATGATTTAAAAATTATTTAAAACATCCATAATACAAAACTAATTAGATTCGAGCTATTTTACAGAAATTTTCGAGATATTTTCTAGCACTACCAATTTGGCAACCGTGCATTTCGACGAACACGTTTTTTAGGCCTGCACTTGTCAGGCCAAAACCGTGCAAATGCATGAAGCAAAATCGTCTCGATCGGAATTGCATTTCTCACTCAGGTCTGACATGATTCTGACTGATCTTGTCAGACCTAAGAACTTTGAACTCACGGTCAGACTAGCAGTTCTTATTTGGCAACGGTGCAATTGTAATAACACGTTAAGCAGTCCCGACATAGACATGTACTACGGAGGCCTGATTTGCCAGGCTCCAAATAATATCTATCCGAAGCGAATGCCTGTTATACTTGACAGCTCTGCGATAGGCTTGACCTGTAATGCCTGACTTGCAACGACACAAACAATTGACATCCAATTGTCATTGGAGAGGATGAAATTTAGCCAAGTAGATCATTTTAACTTCATCCAGCGAAACATTAGGTAGCAACAGGTACGGATCATCGAAACGCTTCAGATTTTTTATTACTGCCGAGCTGGCACTTGCTAAACGTTCACAGGTACACACGTTAACCTGAAAAATGAGGATTGAGCACATTTGTATGGCTTCAAAGTTGATCCCAGATTGGACTTTACATTCGATGTTTAAATTGATGGTTTAACGTGATGGAAAGCCCGTAAGACTCAGGCACTTTGACATTACCATACCAGCAAGTCCAGAAAATGGTGAATCTTTGCGGGTTATTGACCGAATCTCCGACGCAATTAAAGACATTAGCAATATCTTCAGTATGAGAGGCTTATTGGTCAGTGGCAGTTAGGAAGATACAAGTTCCAACTGTCTCTTATGGTGTTAAATCTACTTGGGTAGTAAATGTGATTGGATATGCATTCGTTGCGAAAGAGTAGTCGAAAGAATTCGATAAGGAACACATGGATTGCTCAAAAAAGCAGGATTAGGAAATTCTGAAATTTGTAAGCGTTAGCAAAGATGGAAAGACTGCTCAAACTTTAGGATCTCAAAATATCCAGTAACCCAAGTCAAGCTTAATTTATAGATTTTAAGGTTCATTAAAACCGTTACATACTACTGAAGACGTTAATCTGTAAGTGCCTTACGAATGGCTGCCTGGATATCAGAAAAAAAGAAAAACAACGATAATATTAACGTAAATTAAGGTAATAATGCCTCCATTGTGGCTCGTGCGCCTGGCCTCTAAAGAAAGTGTTTTTTGAGTCACTACATTGACTATTATTTAATCACAAATTCGACAACAAATTTGACCACAAATGACCATTTATAACTTTGATTGACTTCCATTAGTTTAAAAGATATTTCAAAATTAGGTTTTGGGGTGTCAACTTCACGTTTGCTTCCCAAATCGAAAAAAAAATATTTGCGTCATTCGATTGACCGTTTTTTAACCCAAATAACCACAAACAGCTTTTATTGACCACCCTCGGTTTAAATGAGTTATTCCAAAAATTAGTACGGGACCAACTAAACGCTTGCCCCCCAAATAGAAAAAAAAATGCGGCATTGGCCAGACCATTTTCAAACCATAAATAGCCATCAATAATAATTATAGTTTAGCACCCTTGGTTAAAAAAAAACATATCCAAAAAGAAACAGTTTTTTGGGTTATTCGATTGAATATATTTTTAACCATTTTTTGACAATTTTCGACCACAAATGATAGATATGTTCGGGTAACTGAACTTTTTTTGGAATGACTTCCGAAACTTTCAGAATCCTATCCTGGGACACAGATCAGCTTGATTAATAGATTGTGGAACTTATTTAAGCAATTAAATACTACTTTAGACGTGAATCTGTAATGGTCAAACTATTAACCACCATCAAACTTACCACTCGACCTTACTCCTTAGTGCTAGTGCTAAATTTAAAAAATATGCATAATAACGATTAATGAATAATGAATCGAGGGTCAACCTTTGGCTCCAGTCGGAGTCAAAAGACGTATGTGGGATTATTTGGCCAAATGAATTGTTCAGACAAATTGATAGGGTTACCAAGCCGGCCGGAGATGGCGAGCCTGGAATTAAATCTCCGGTTGTCGTGCCTTTATAGTTTAATTTTTAAATTTAAATCATATTTTGGCTAATTACTAAAATACTTTAGCGGACGGAACCAAAATACGTATTTTTAGGGATGTGTGGAAGGTTACCATTATTACGAAATGTGTATTCCTTTTGATAAACCTATTACAAAAAACAAATCTGGTTAAATCACTTGCAAAAATTAAAATATTATTTATCAGGCCCCAATTTCTTCTAAATTTTTAAACTCAGGGATCCATGACTGACTGAGTAAATTTTAGTAGAATATGGGAGCAGAGAAAGAAAAGTAGTCGAATTTTGGACCCATTGATTATGAGGATTATGCTGCAACATTCGTTAAATACTCATTTTAAATTGTAATATTCATAGGAGGCAACGGCAAGCCAACCATAGCCATGTTCTTTCGAAATCTCTTGCAATTTTAATACATGTACCTTAATTCAATTGAATCAGTCCTGTAGTAGATGATGTAGTATCAAAAGAAAACTAATGATATGGTCACATAGTACAAATCGATCTACTTTCCGGATAACTAGTTTAGCCATCAGTTCACCAGTGCCTTTCAGGGCAACAAATCTTTGACATTTACCAGAACTGCAACTCTATCTTCCAAAGTTTTCACACTTCCAATATTGGCAACTGAGGGAAACAGTTTACCTTCGCAAGGTAAGACCAAATAGGACGGATTTTCAAATAGTAATTCTTATTCTTATTTTTTCCATGTTACTACTATTGATCATTCAAGCTCGAAAAACGGTAGATGGTGAAACGAAATTTTTTGAAACATCGTAGACTAGACTCTTTTAAGTGGCTATATAAATATAGAACTTGCTCTTCCAATAGAGATCTGTTTGCGGTACCAAGTGGACGTTAGTTATCTGATCAAGAGGTTGTAATCTATGAACTGACCGTTTTTTTCGTTGCTAGGGGAGAAAACTTGCCTTTTCGTTACTAGGTGCAATTGATGATGAAGAATAGTAATCCAGTATAGCTGTCGAATTTATTTCACCTGTAGCTTTGTAATGTTTATTCTTTTATAAAACATTTTATCGTTATTTTAACACTTAGTTATTATTTTTGAAGCGAAAACCTTGTGTACTCAACTTATTGACAACTCATACGATCTTATCTTTGCAACCTAAGAAACAATTTATCTTATTGTGATATTAAATAAAAAAAAAAAATAATAATAATAATAGATCTTTTGCCTTAAATGGAAGCCGAGCTCCTAAGAACTCACCACTAGGCACCTTGAATAGCAGCCGAATTCCTCCTTTGGTTCCCATTCTAATATGAAATTCACATCTTTTTCTGTATAATGGAATCAGCGAGCGGAGAGAAGAACGAGCACAGAGGCCACAAAAATTATTCCAGATTATGATGCATTTTAATCATAGACCACGTCCGAAGTGAATGATGAAATTTTGGCGAACGCAAGACCGGTCTTTTTACCCAGACTGTTATTTATTAACCAGACTGATCTTCGACCGATCTTTTAACCAGACTGGTAATTTTAACCAGACTGGTCTTTTTAGCCAGACCGGTCTTTTTATAAAAGACTGGTATTTCTTAACCAGGCCGTTCTTTTGGCCAGACCGGTATTTCTAACCAGACTGTTCTTTTTAGTTAGACCGGTCTTTCTAACCAGACTGTTCTTTTTAGCCAGACCGGTCTTTCTAACCAGACTGGTCTTTTTAGCCAAACCGGTTTTTTAACCCAGACCGGTAATTTTAACCAGACCGATATTTTTAACCAAACCAGTTTTTTTAACCAAACCGGTATTTTAAACCAGACCGGTCTTTTTAACCAGCCCGGTCTATTTAACCAGACTGGTCATGTTAACCATACTGGCCTTTTTAGCCAGACCGGTCTTTTTAACCAGACCAGTATTTTTACCAGACTGGTATTTTTAAACCAGACCGGTCTTTTTAGCCAGACTGGTATTTTTGAACCAGAATGGTCTTTTTAACCAGACCGGTCTTTTTTAACCATCCAGTGGTTGTTTTAACTAGATCGGTCTTTTCTGCGGCTTGTTGTATTATTTCGGTCTCGGCGAAATATTTAAAACACCTAAAATAAATAAATTTTGCAAATCGGTCCTCAAAACAAACAGGGCTAAAAACAATCCACGGACCGATCTTTTAACCCTAGGATTAGCTGTGACCAAAAAGTTGCAATGTTATTAATGTAAAATAGGACTGGCTAGACCTCAACGCTAATCAGTGGGTTAATCGGACCGGTATTTTTACTTACTAGGACCGGTTTTTAACCGGATAGACCAGACCAGTCTTTTAGTTTTTCAAAAACCGGTTACACGAAAAAAAACGGTTAGCAAATTTAATTCAAAGTACTTATTATACTGGTAAAGAGTATAACTTTTGTGTCGGCTGGGTTATCTGAAACACCAGGAGGAGGTGATTGTCTTAGGTGCGGTTTGTACATAAGATTGCAAAACTCGTTGGCATGTTTGATATAAAGAGGAGAATAGTGATAAAATAAACCACTTCAAAATAAGGTTCGGGTCCAACTACACATTTTTCCCTAATATTAGATAAAAAATGTTTTATGTGGCATTGAATTAACAATTGTTCACCACAAATGACAAATAAGATTGTTCAATTGTCCACTTTTTGACCAAACAAAAATTTATTCCGCAAATGGTTATGTATTCGAACCATTTGCGGAATAAATTTTTGTTTGGTCAAGAAGTGGACAATCGAATGCGTCAAAAAGAAGGTTTTTTTTGTAATTGAGGAGTGAAGCAGGGGTACGGAGCTGTCGATTGTTTAGTATTTTGACCTTTTTTCGAAAAAACTTTTGTGGCCACAACATTTTCAGTACATTCCAACAATTAAATCTCTACGTTTTAACAAAAACACCAAACGAAGAAGAGGGAAAAGAGTTTTTCTATAAAAGAGGGAGATGTCAGATCGAAGGCGGACCTCTCGATTGTATGATTGTATAGTAGGACCACGTGTTCACTGACAACCATACTCCAAGACAGATGTGGTAATACCTTACCTGGGGGAGTTGTGTGCCAGTAAACCCACAGACGGCTATCTGTAGACCCTCGTCGATAGAGTCCATTCTAGTTTCCTGGTAGAGTTTAAGTTTCGTGGATTATGGATTTTTGTTTCTCGAAATTTGGTCGGAACATCCCACAGTATCTGATCAAGTTTTATCACTAAAAAATAAGTATTTTTTCTATATATTAAAATGAATATGTAGGCTGAAGTGCACCTTAGTCTAAAGGCCTAAATTGCACCTTTGTCTCAAAGAAGTTTTTTATGTTTAGGATATATAAAAGGGGGGAAATCGGACCCTCCATTCAGAAGATTTTTTATAAAACGTCATAATTCATACAATTTGCTATAGAGAGAAAAGGAGGAGGTAAAAACCAAAAAAAAGATGCATTTTTTTTAATTTCAAATCTATACAGCCCTTTATTTGTTTGATTTCAATTTTATATGAGTCAGCCGACCTAGAACTAAGGTTTAAATGGCCTAAAACCATATTAACTGGGCGTAAACTGCCCTTAAAAAGGTGTCAACGGCCCTAAAAACTAAAGGGCTGCCAAACGGCCTTTTATAAAAATAATGACATCCTTTTTTCGTCTTATCCCTTCCATCCTCTCCCTATTGCAATTTAAAAGAAATATGATTTTTTTTTACCCCTTAGTGGGGATCCGATTCCACCCATTTTATTTTTAAATTATAGATATTTTGAATACCGTAACTTTGACACCTAACACACTTTGTAGGTTTTCTAGGACGTTCCTTAATATATTTTTTTTGCCAAATCTTTGAACCCCTCCCACACCCAAGGGGTTCATTTAATAGAAACCATATTATGATATTCGGGGCTTTTTCAAAAACAAGCATAAAAAAAGAAATAAAAATAGGGTACGTTTTAAAAACAGGGTTTTCCCATAAAAAGATGTATTTTTACCACACAAATTATCATTGACATTTTTACCACACAAATTATCATTAAAAAAATATTTTTACCACCAAAAATATATTCACCACAAAAAAGAATTATTTTCACCATAAAAAAATGTAATTCATGGTTACAAAATAAATGTATTTGTAGTAACGGTGCCAGGACAAAAAAAATCAATAAATCGATTCAATAAAAATCGTTTTTTTTTTTAGTTATATCGATAAATCGACCGAGTTTGTACCCACCAAAATACCTAAGAATGATAATAGAAAAGGTCTTTAAAAGGTGCCAGACCTGTTCAAATCGAGGGCATATTGTCTGCATTCCAAAAAATCGTTGACTCTGTGAGGCACAGATTTTTATTACCCTTCCGACTCAGAAAATCTGACATAATTGGGTCATCCTAAAAAAAATATACTCACCTTTAAAAATCCATTACTTATTGATGTAAAAAATTAAAAAACCTCAAATTTTTTTTTTATTTATATTGAATATTTTTATTGCAACTAGTAAATTTAACATACATTGTTTCTTTTTTTCATTCGTCTTTGCGTTTTATCGATTTTTCTTTGTATCTGTTTTTTCTCTCTATCTCTCTCTGTTTTTTCTCTCTTGCTGTCTATAATAATATGAATACAGTGTGCTGTGTTTAAATGTGTGTGTGTGTGTGTTTGTCCTTTTTAAAAGTATATTTTATATAGTGTAGTTTAACCATTCTAAAATGCGTTTTTGGGTGCACAAAATGACAGTGCGAGAGAGAGACAGACACTCTCTCTCTCGCTATGCCTGCCTTTCGCTTGATATGTGTGTGGTTGTGCGGAACTGGGTCGCAACGTCTTTGTGACGCATTTCGTAATTACGCCAGCAGCAACCAAATAAAAAACGATTTGAAAATTTATTTAATTTTTTCCGATTTTTTATTTTTTTTATTTTCTATTTAATTGCAAATAAAAATGTGCTCTAAAACAAAATATACAAGAAGAAGAATATAAGCGAGAACACAACAGTGATTGGCGTGAGTGTGTGTGAGTGTGTTTGAGTGTAAACATGTGTGTGGGTGTGAGTGTATTGAGAGTGCCGGGGGATGAGTTGTTTTTTTGTTTTTCATTCTATAATATATAATATATTTGTCTATATTGTGTGTGTATATATTTATATATAATATAATATATACATATTTATATAATATGTATACATATAAGTATAATTGTACGTTTTTTGTTGTTGTTGTTGTATTTATTATTTATAAATGTAAACTTAAACAATTAGTTAAACTGAAGAATAATGTACAATATTATTTTACAATGGTGTTTGGTTTTTTTTTTGTTTAATATACTTAAGTTTATCGTATTTACACAGGAGCAACAGAACAAATTGAAAACACTAAATATTTTTGCGGTTTTGAGTTGGTTCGTGGTTTCGTTAATCATTTGCATAATATATAGGAAGTATATATTGTTTAATTAAATTTTTATGTATATATATATTAGTAAATATATATTTGTTTATGTATGTATGTTTTGAACACGAAATACAATCACGTAATTATGTACATTGAAGAGAGAACGCAAATTGAGAATTAGTGTAGAGATGATTGGCTTGCTTTTTACTTTCCTTCTCTTTCTCTTCTCTCTTTCTTTTCTCTCTCTCTCTTTCTCTTCTCTCCTCTCTTTCTCTTCTCTCTCTTTCTATATCTTTCTTTCTCGTCCCTTCTCTAGCTTATTATCTTCTGCTATCATCTCTCTCCATATCGCCAATATTTATTTCATATGACTCACTGTCTCGCTCCCTCTAATTAATTCTCTCCTGCTTCCTTCTCTTGATCATGCATCACTCTCATTGAATTAAACCAGAAATAATAATTTACTAAAATTTACTAAGCCAAACCAGACAAACGAATACAAATACATACAAATACACAGATATATAGTGTATATAGTCGTGTGTGTGTGTGTGCAGTGTATATTTGCGGGTATATAGTACGACGACGATCGGGCAACACTAATTTTATGCTCTTTCCTTTGCAGCTAGGTTTTATATTCAAATTAGGCGATATCACATTTACACTCTCTCTCTCTCTCTCTCTCTCTCTCTCTCTCTCTTTCTTTAACATACATATATATAATATATACAAAGAATAAAACATGAAAATCATCAGTTTCGTATTTACACACACACACACGCGCGCAATCATTCACATATACGTTTCGCCACCCAGCCGCCGAACGTACTAGAACAGTATAAATAGACGCGTATTATTTTGACATATGTCATGAGGAGACTATCTCATATATACGTATACTATTACATTTTTAGTTTCTAAATACATACATATAATAAGTATACATATATATATATATATTTATATAGAAATATCATACCCTGATTTGCGCAGCAATGTTATGTTGTTGTTGTTGTTGTTTCGTTCTCGTCTTCATTTTACATATATTTATATATATATATATATAGTATATATATATATTATATTATATATAGTTTTGTGTATATAAATAA
>JAAAKO020054515.1:0-10780 GCA_010015015.2 Bolitophila cinerea | reverse complement strand
TAAGGTTCTAATCCATATAATCCATATGTGATATGAGTTTTCCGCTCAATAACCACTAGGAAAAAATCATTATTTTTCAAAGAATTAATTTTTGATAATATGTGTCCTTTTTTTAAATATAGATACCTTATAAAATGCAGAAATAAAAATTGAAAAATATTTAAAATCTTGTTACCTAGTAAATGTGATTTGGCTATTAATCCTTTTATAGATTTTTTTAATCTCCAGTTATATGATAAATAATATTATTAGGTAAATTATACCCATTTTTGAAATTTAATAATGATTTTTAATATTATTAGGTGCACCGTATAAAATAAAAAAAATATCATAAAAACATTAGCCATTTACAAGAGTTGTTTTCATAAAGAATTGTATTGTATTGTGCTTGTTTTTATGAATAAAAACAGTAACGAATCGTTTTTATGTTACGTTTATTACAAGCTTTTTAGTATTTTTTTAGCGTTATTTTTAGATTACGTGTTTTTATTTTATTTATTTAAAACTCATAACATGCAATTTAAAATCATGCAACCTAAAAGCATGCTTTCTAAAAGAATGTAACATAAAATAATATTTTAAATAAATATTTTAAAATGAATTAGTCATAGAGCACTATTCCACTACTATTTTTAGGATACTTGTTTCAAGTTGTATGTTTTTAAAGTTACATTGTGTACTCATTCTTTATATTTTTATACTTATGACCGCAAACTTTTTTTAAATTTTTTTTATTACTAATTAGTAATTAATAATTAAAAGTTAAGTTTTTTTAATTATACAAATTTTAAGCATTTTGTTTTGTTACTACTTTTTTAACCTTTTTTAAACACTTGAACACATCGTGCGACACGAAAGCCGACGACACGACGACGACTTAATTTTCCATCGCATAACATTGAAATGAAGATACATTTCTATTGTCTGGTCGCTGCACTATGCTTTCCTATACATATAATTGTACAAAAATACATATATGCAATGAAAATTATGATGACAAGGCAATTACACGAGCTTTTCGAAAATTCACTCACTGGAAATGCGTGCAGAAATGCAGTGAAAACCATTTAAAATTACGTAGTGCGCGTGTGAAATCAATATAAAATAAGTAAAACTTGTAAATGTAATTGAAGTCTGTCGTTTTGTTGCAACATGTTTTATTTTGTTTATTAGACAATAACATTTCCTTATGTGTTTTTACTACACTACGTTAAACTACTAGTACACGTGTCTCGTGTATAAAGAGCTATTTTGCAATTAAATAGAAATGTCTTTAAAAATATGTCTTGTTAACTCTCACGTTCTTTTTGGACAAATATTGCAAAATGATGTATTTAGTAACCCACTTCTGACGGATTTGGCTTTAATCTTTTTTTCTTTAAATATGTTTGTAATACTTTTTTAAATAGGGAATTTTTGGAAAAAAAAATATTAAAAACGAAGACTTGAATTGCATGTTATATTTAGGCCGCCTCGCCTGCTCACTCGATTCGACTCAATCGCTTTTACAGTCTTTCACTACAGGCCGAATGCCATCGGGCTAAATGTCATTAGTAGTAGAAGTCTGTAAGAGTGGTCGAGTCAAATCGAGTCGAATACTTTTTTATGTATTTTGGGGCTTAAATTCCAAAAACATTCCAAACATTTTTTTGGTTAAAAATTGTTTTTGAGATATCTTTTTTTTTGGAACTTTAACAAATTGTTTGCAAAAATTTTATATTATTGTAAAATTGTTTTGAAAGGTTTATCTTTATAACTGCTTGGATGCTGATTGGATTAATATGATGTAATTATAGGCGATAATTTTGTTTCTTTTTGTCTCACTGACCTCAATTAATTAGGAAGTCAAAATTACCATTCGCAAAATGAACAAAAGCGCAAGAAACGTGTTTTAAAGGATATCTAAAAAAATCATTAGAAAAAAAAATTGATTCTAAGAACCAAAATACATAGTTAAATCTGCTCTCGAGATGAGTCCCAATATCAAAATTTCTAGAGATAAGGCCAGAAATCGACGAAATCGAAATACGTTGACATGGTTTTATCTAAAACATTGTACATTTAATTTGGTATCCCAGTCCTACCAGTTTATATTAACCCGTTGAATTAACAAAGAATTAAGAGCAGCTGATATAAGTAATATTAAGTTGATGACTAGAACGTAGGTACATGAAAGCTTAACGTTAACGATTTTTTAACCAGACTACTAAAAAAAGGATTGTATATTCACTGACTATCTACTATACTCTATATATCGGAAAAGGTTTGAAGAAACATTTAGAAGAATGCAGTAAAAAATCTGTAGAGTTAATACTACCTGAGTATTTATGATCAAAAGTTTTTTTATTATTATTGATAATAGTTAGCCTGCCGATAGCGATAAAATGTTGAACAAAATGATAAAAATTTACGAGAAATTGCCCTGAAAACAACGAGATATATACAATATATATACAATCGAATTTAGCGTATTAATATAAAGCACTGATTGATGTGTAAAAGTTCACCCGAAGCCATTAGTTAACTCAATAATTGTTACGGAACATCTGCCCCGACATAAACAACCGTTTGCAGATGGTTTCGACAAATCGTCCAAATAGTGACAACTCAAGAAAAAGTCTATAAAGTTGGCAATATTTCACATGACCATTTAAGAAGCTGTGTGCGCAATGGGTGCCTCGACTGCTCACATTGGTTTAAAAAGAATTTTGTGTGAAGACTTCAATGCGAAATTTGGAGACCCTTCGGTTAAATTCATCGATTTGTTGGCGTTGATTCGTGACCATGGATGAGTCATGAATACATCATTTTACACCATAGTCCAAAAAGCAGTCTGTGACATGGTTAGAACCGGGGAGTGTCAGCACAAGGGCGGCATAAAACACCCCATAACATTTTCAGTACACAGTCATGTGCTGCGCAAGCGCTGCACTTTTCTTTAAAAAAAAAACACAAAGAGAAGAAGAGAGAAAGAGATTTTGGGAGATTTTAACAAGGTATATTAGTTTGCCTGTCACCAGCATCTCGAAAAGTACAAGACTATAAATAGCGACTATTACGTTACCCATTTACACCGCTTAAATGAATCATGATAATGCACCTACACACAATTCGGTCAAATCAAAAGCCAAATTGGACGAATTACGATATAAACTGGTTCCCCATCCACTGTGTACTTGGTACACTTGTACTTGAGGAAGACTACCTTTGTTTCCAGGGATTATTTGCCCATTTCATTTTATTTGCGACTATGATGATGACGTGGTTATCTCGATTATTGTTAAAAAGTACTTTATGACTTACTCCCCGGAATATTCTGGAGATCGTTTGACCATCACATGTGCATCTTGTTTATATATAATTAGATAAATCGGATGATTCAAATGATCACTGCTCTGCTATAGATGATTTCCTTGAGTCCTTCACTGACTTTGAACTTGTTCAATGTTCCGAGACAGAAAAGAACTCGATGTAGATGTTCCTGTGGTAAAATAAGTTTTATAATGTAAGGCACAGCAGTTCCTAAAGATCCCGAGAAGCTCACGTAAAAGTCGACCGAATCACATACCTTAAGAATACGTGTTTTTTTTACTTACTTTGGTATTTATTTTGTTATTGAGAATATACAACAAACCGTACGGTTTTTTATCATCAAATTTTCCATAATAAAACCAAAAAAAAGCAAACGGATCAATTTTTGGTAAACTTTATGATTACATATTATTTGTTAATTATATATAGAGAAAAACAGCGGTAAGCTAAAAAATTTAGCACAAACTTTATCTCGTATAAACTAAACCGTTATGCACTCAACTAAAAAAGTACATATATTTTATATATTCTTTATAAACATGAAATATATATATATATATAAATATAATTATATATACTACACTTTACCATATAAATCAGACCGAATGTGTACAGTTACAATGCTGTCGTCCGCTCCAAAGGTTCATCTTAGGTCATTGTAATTAACAACTTGCGCAAAATGTGTATACGTTCGAGTACTGTATGTACAATATATGTATACACGTATGAACATGCGCGTGCGTGTGATAAGCGCAGTGAGCGGCCGGCAGCGGGCAAAAGAGCAAGGTGATGGCTTAAGAACAAAAAAACACGAAAATTTTTCGCTTGAAAACCCGTAATCACATTGAGCTAAAGAAACGGACTTCTTTTTCACTCACAAACAGAACCACACTAAATTTACCTATTATACGTTATATATATATAGTATAAAGTACTACCTACAAAAATATGTTTATGTATACACACATATTTAACGTTTGAGTAATTGGATATGCATGTATTTGGTTCTATTGTGTTTAAATAAACAATTAACGCGATGGCTCTAATCAAATGTTTCTATATATACTTAAATGAATTGTATATAAAATGAATTGGTTATGTAACATATTTATAGCGAAATCTTTAAAAAGTTGTTTTATCGGCTTTTCGATCTTTAAAAACGATTATTTGCGGTGATGAATAATTGAGTTTGGTTGAAATTGGATTTAAACATATGTACATTTTAAAAAATAATGAAATATTTTGAAATACATTTTCCGAAACAAAATGTTAAACAAAATTTTTGTTTATGCCTTTTAAATGATTTCTAAATCAAAAATGATCAACAAAAATGTTTCAAATTAAAATATCAATTTATATTGTATACCAAGTTCCACGTCATAATCAACTGATTCCTTAAAAAAATCATTTGGGAAACATTTTTATAGCGTAGATATGCTATATGCACTTGACTCAAAAAACTATCATGATAGTGGAAATTGACGTACATGTTCAGGGTGGTGTTAAAAAAAGGAATCCATCCATTTTTCTTCGCCTTCTTAAATACTTTTCGTAAAAAAATCTTATAACCCGTTTCCTTATAAGCGATTTTTGACAAATTTATTGGGTTCAAACGGAATCATTTTTTACAAATAATTAATAGGTTATTTTTTTAATGAAAATGGAAAATGGTACGTGATAAAATACCAAACGAAAAACAAGTAATAATTTATATACAATTTAAAAAAAAGTTTTTTAATTATTTAAAAATTATATATACGTGTTTCTTATTTTACTTTTTCTACGTCTGGCCGAAAGCAGTTAGGCAGAATGTCAAAAAGCAGAATATCATCAAGCCCAATGAGCTTTTATACCGAATGAGCCCTTAGGCCGACTGAGCGAGTTGGACAAATGACAAATGTGCCATCAGACCAATGTTCAGCGGTGTTCAGATATGATAAGCATAATACTGGTGTTCTATATTTATGGCTTATGGGTTTAGGATGAAATTAGGTTTTAGAGCTCTAGTTATGTGGCATCGAAGGCCATATTTATAATAAATTTTATCCCAATCCTACCACATGTCAATAAGCGCGGTGGAAATATTTAGAGAACAAGTAATATATATATATGATGTGATTCTTCTTAAGACCCTTAAAACATAATTTCATGCCAATCTCACCAGTATTATACTAAGATCATACTATAAAAATCTCTTTTAAAACTAAATTTCAAAATTCGCAATTTGCTTCGAAAAAAAAAAAAAAAACAGCATGGTACATTAAATTCTTATAGTACGCTGCCGCACGATTTTCTTTTGACACTTCACGCCGTTTTTACTAAAAACAACAACAAAACGGTTTCATATACTTTAATCTTTTGGTAACATATAAAATACCCTTGTGCTTCGGTTGGTTTTTATGCATATTCTTCTTTAATATTTAAGTGTATAAACTAAAAAAAAGATTTTTTTGTCAGATTATTTTTTACCGGGATGAATTTCAAATTAATTTTATACTCATCCTTACAATATTTAAATCTTATTTACTGTCCAAGTTAAAAAAAACGTCTTCCTTTAAATGATTTAATTACCTTAAATTCTAACACGAACTTGCAAATCTATAAACAATATACGAAACGTATATAATACTTTCTGCACGTTTAATTACGACTTACGACCTTCCCGCCATTGTAAATCTATTGTGTGTGTGTTTATAAACGTAATTGCACTTTTCTACACAAATGCACGTTAGCAGTGTTAAAATAATTACCGTGTGTCTGTTATCTGTTTACGGCATTATGGCGGACCCTATATTTGCGACACACTTAGTTGAGACTCTCTATATAAACCAATTGAAATTTCAATCGTTTAAATTGCGGAAATGGTGCCTAATGACGGCGTGTCGCGTCGCTCTATCGTAACTGACGCCATTTGAAAATGTTTATTATATTATTGTTGTTGTCGAGATAGATAATTCTTCATTATTATAGTACATATATATTCTTAATCATACGATTTACAAAGACAAAGCAAATTATTCCCTTTTTAAAATGATACTCACATTGAAATTATATAATTATTAATATTTGACTTTTTTGTTTGTGCAGAGAGAATGTGTGCACCGAACGCGAAGAGGATCTGGGAGAATGGAATGAAGAAAGCGGTAAATCTAGCCCTGAAGAAACTGTCCATTTTGGCTTGCACCTATCTCTGAATTCTTGCGTGGATCGACCAGACAAACATGTCTGCAAGACAATGTAAGTGTTTTACTCGTTTTATAATAAATACTACATTAATGTGTTTCTGTTTAAAAAGTATCAATGAGCAAGGACGCAAGAAGACCCTATCTGTGTCTCACCAGTGTTGCCATGGATTTGGACGGTCGGCTAACGCTGAAGTGCACACACCCTGTGCGAAGATCGATCTGCGGTCAGTTATGGAAACGGCCGAGAAACTGGGCGCCAAGAAGTTTATTAGCACTGCTCGAGATAATGGTCTCGAAGAAGTGTTTACCCAGAATGTCACCGTATTTCTGCCCGTCGATGCTGCTTTTACCGAAATTGTGGAGCAGATGTCAGAGTCCGTAAGTATTGTATAGAGAAGTAGTGATGACAAAAGTGAACCTACCATATAAGGGCAAAAAATATAGAATCGGAAAATCCTAGAACCCAAGTTGTAAGCCTTCAAAGTAGCAAAAAGTTCTAAATAGGTCCTTTTTAAAATATTTATTTCTTAAAAGGGACAACTCAAAAGACAGGTAAAGTCAATTGGATCACAACTAGATATATATTACCACTTTTTTATTTGAGTCATAATTTATAATTTTTCATTTTTTTTAAATGGTTCTATGGTTAAAAAATGGGAATCTGCAAGCCTGCCTGTATTATATTGCCTCCGATTTTTACTTCCGACCGCTGCCGACACTTTGCTAGAGATGTGTGGTTCATGAGTGTCCGAATAAACATAAGTTTTAGATGAGTTGAACTACGCATCACTAGCAATCACAGCTGCCGACAGCGGTTGGAAACACAAGCCGAGGAAATGTGATACAGGCATTAGGGAGTACAAAAAATAAAACAAATATTATCCAGGATGTGTCTACCTTTTGAGCTTATTTTACGGGTCATATGGTTTTTCGACTATTTTTTTTGTAGAAGGCAATCCTATAAAAAGGAACGAAAATGACGCAAGCGTGCTCAATTAACTAACGCTTAAATTGAATACAAATAATATGTTTTTGTTGTCTAGAATGAAGTTCCGAGCGATCGAAGACGTCGTGCCGCCGTTGTCCAATCAGAGATCACATTAAAGAACCTCGCACTGAATCACATCGTTAACGATTGGATCAACATGGAGGACATCGAAAACGAGCAGATCCTCGTTTCGAAATACGAAAACACCACCATTCGCATGAACGTATTCCCTCCCGCACCAAATAACGATCAGTACGAGTACGGTAATCGATACACCGCCAACTGTGCACCCATCATCAAGGCCAACCAGATTGCCCAGACTGGAATCGTTCATGTCATCGATCGCGTTATGTCCCCAGTCACAAAGAATCTTATGGAGCTGATCCGCGAGCGCTCCGATATGGCTGTACTGCGCAACGTTCTCGAGAAGACAGATCTTGCCAAACTCCTGGAGAAAGAGACAAAACATTTCACCCTGTTCGCTCCCACTGATGCAGCATTCGAGAAGCTTAGCCCTCAATTGCGTCGTATTGTCAAGGACGCCAATGGCTGCGCAATAAGTAAGTGAATGACTGATGACGATATGTGCAGATCCAAATTAGTCAATCTAAAATATATTATTAATAATAAATTCCGCTCACGCGGAACAACAATTGATTTTTTGGAGCCTGCTACTCATTAGCATTCCGACGGTTATTGTGCAAATTTACAAAAAATATGTTAATGTTTATTTGTCTAATTTTGGGAATTTCCTTTTGTAGACATTCTGAAGAACCACATTTTAGAGATGACATTCTGCTCCGTAGCGGTCGTACCGAATGCACGAACTAATGCAATTAACTCGCTGGGTTTGAAGGTTAACCTGGAGCGTGTTCAGCCTGTCAAGAGTGATGCCGATGAAAGTAAGAACGAGATCTCTGATCTGACCAACGGAGAAACAGCAGAGCCTATCATCCGGGTCAACGATATGGCCAGTGTCATCGAGACCGATATCATGGGAACCAACGGTGTACTACACATCATCGATAGTGTGCTAGAGACCGAATCCGGAATGCCATTCTCGACAATATTGCAGAGTCATAATTTAACCGTACTCAATGCCCTTGTGGATGCCAGTAACTTAGGAGAGGAACTGGACGCTCTTACGAATGTTACATTCTTTGCGCCCACTGACAAAGCTTTCGAAGGAACCCACTGGAAGAAAATGCTTGATGAGAGCCCAGAATCGCTTAAATCTGATGTCAATCTGCGCTCGTTCTTGGTGTATCACATTGCAAAACCATTGACAAAGACTTGCGATCTCGAGGAGAAATTGGTTCCGTCAGTTCAAGGAGAGCCCTTAAGGATCAATCTTTATTCTACTGTAATTATCTTGAAATCTTAATATTGACTTTAATTTTAATTGTATTTTTTATTCACAATTAGCAATCCATTGCCACAAATGTGATTAACCGTGCCACCGTGAACTGTGCCCGTTTGGTACACTTTGACGATGAAAGCTGTGGATCAGTACTGCATCAGGTGGATCATGTTCTAGAAGCACCAACAGATGTAAATATTTACTTTAAATTACAATAGTAGGATGTAATCATCCTAATAATTTTGCAATTACAGAATCTCCTCGAAGCCGTGAAGAAGAATGAAAACTACAAAATGTTTTTGCGATTGGTGAATGAGGCGAATCTGACTCATGTGCTGGCCAACTCCGACCACACATACACTGTGTTGATTCCAACCGATGCCATATTCGAGGAACTCCAGGATATGTACGATGATCTGTTGAAGAATCCACGTCAGCTAGAGCACTTTGTAAAGCTTCACATTGTGGACGGTATGTGAAATATTGAATTTCAATAAATAATAGTAGAGATATATAATTAAATAATTAAAATTTATAGATTTTCTGTGCTGCGCTGGTATCGTAGAGTCCGAGTGGCCCTTTGTGCGCCTGGTCAAGACTCTTAACGATTACGAGTTGCGCCTGTCGCGCAACCGTCGTCCAAAGATCCAAAATGCCGGCATCACGAAGTGTGATATCGTGGCCAAGAATGGCGTTATCTTGGAAGTCAACGATGTGATTAACGTGCATATCAGAAAGACCAAGCCGTCGTTGCCTTTTGCCGAATTCTTCGACCTGTAAATTGTAATACACGTCTGAGAGAATGTGGAGAGCAAATAAGGAAAGCTCTTAATTTTATTTATTTTCTATTTAAAATACAAATATAATAATACATTTGAAACTAACTATATGCAATTTGTTTGAGCATGTGGCATACAAAGATTATTACGAAATAAGTGATCATGTTAGTCGTATACTCTTAAATATAAATTTATATCTGTATTTTACAGTTTATATAAATATGCGTGAGATCGTTTTAAGTGTTTTATTGTTATTCTATCCATGATTATGATGTATTTGTGGAGACACTTTTATTATTTTTTTTTAATAAATACATTATTTTTAGTAAATGATGTTTTTTAATTTATCTTGGTATTCAAAAAAAAAAACAAAATATATATCGTCCTAAATTTATGGTATTCAGATTGGAGGATATTTTGAAAATGAGTATCTGGATGCTTCTTATTTAGTCAAATATATAGTCAAATATACAGCATCAGGTTATGAATAATGATAACTCTCTAGATATGATCACTCCTTCAGAGATAAGCTGTTTCAAGTTTGCCGCATTTGTTGGTGCCTTATGTCCTTAATTAGAAAACACATGACATATATATATATATATATAAATTTTATATTTACATATGATTCGATGAATTTATTATTATTATTAGTTTATTCATTATTATACAAAGAACTGAGAAATGAGTTTCACTTAGACACAATTTTTGGGTCTGAATCCGAAAGACATGTGAGACCCGTTTTTAGGGTCCATAACCGAGAAAAAAGTGTTACTATATTGTTACCATAGTTGAGATCTTTAAAGGGTCCTTTTGAATTCATGCTCTATATCATTTTGACGTTTAGTGAGTGATCGTCGCATACAAATCGCACGAATACATTCAAACACATCACACCCTTACATCATTTTTTACACAAAAAACAGCGTCTCTGGCGGGTGTGAGTTTCGGCAATAAAATTAATTAATTAATTGAAATTAAAAGACTGTCACCAACAGAGCCAACTATAATTACTATATTTCTTGATCCTTCTACAGATAAAGGTCTAATACATATTTTTAATTGGCATCCAATTTAGTTTACTCCATATAATTCAATATTGTACACCAAATATTTGAAAATTCTCCACCAAATAAAATAATTTGTGTTCACCAAA
>JAAAKO020054504.1:0-10783 GCA_010015015.2 Bolitophila cinerea | reverse complement strand
GTCTTAAAGACAATCTAAAAACTTCTTAAAATATTCTTTAAAATAGTATTTAAAAGACTGTCTAAAATAGTGTGAAAAACTGTGTAAAAGGCTGTCTAAAAGACTTTCTAAAAGACTGCCTGAATTTCTGACTCAAAGACTGTCTAAAAGTTGGTATAACAGACTATATAAAACACTTTCTAAAAAACTGACTAAAATACTTAATTAAAGACGTCTAAAAACTGCCCAAAATACTGTATAAAAGAGTTTTTAAAAGACTTTTTAAATACTGTATAAAAACTGACTATAAAGCTGTCTAAAATACTGTCTAAAAGACTAAAATACTTCCTAAAAGACTGTCTAATAGACTGTATAAAGCATTGTCTAAAAACTGCCTTAATTACTGTAGAAAAGAATGTTTAAAAGACTGCCTAAAAAACAGTAAAAAAACTGTCAAAAAAACTGTCTACAACTATTATACACTCCGTTATATTGACAAAGAATATCAAAATGTTTATAGCAGACATGTCTGTGACAGATATTTTTTGTCAGTGTCAATGATTATCAGAAATATTATATATTTCCTACAAACATACGTATATTGAAGTTATTTGTAGAAAGCATATTATTGATTCTGAAAAAAATTATATATATACAGTAGATATTTAAAAAAGCATTCAAATCCAATACAAAAAAATCATGTTAAAGTGGGCCTTCACTAGACATAAATTATGTCAGGGTGCAAACATAAATTAAGTCTACAAACGTCAACATATGTCCAACATGGCGAAGGGCTGGAAACACGCGCTGGACATATCAATAGACATAATTTATGTCATGACACATTAGGGTCTTTTCGAGTCTTTTTGATGTCATGACATATGTCCTGACATAATTTATGTCTCGTGGAAGCCCTGAGTTAGGATTGTTTTATTTTTACTGGAAATTTTGAGATCATGTACTATAGCCAAAATATATATATTTTTTTTAAAAGTATTTTGAACATTTCTGGTTGAAATATTTATTCTTTGTTATATAATACCATTTTAATTAAATTATTTTTTTAAATTTTTGAAAATAAAACCTTAGCGTTTTTTAGTCGTTTTAGGCCCATGTGCGGCTCCTATCTCTGAGATATATACTTATTTATACGAGTACAAATATATACTTTAAGATAATGCGATGTGCTAAGAAACGCAATCTCAGATCGATCAGACGCCGCAACGCTGCATTTCTCTGTATATTATATATGTTTTGTATACTATATATTGTACTATATATAATAGTTATTAAGTGCTTCGTCGTGCAGCCAAGCCAATTACGCCCTCTACTTTATTTATTCTCTTTATATTAAATCATTATATTTTTTCTCTTGATTACAGATACCCATCACAAGTGGCTAGATGCGCGCAGGCGTCCGTCCCTCACGCGAGCACGCCTAAGACGTCACCTCGGCGCACGCATTGAAATATCGTCGTGATGTTGGAGCCAGAATGTACTCCAAATGCGATTCACTTTGCGTCGCTGCCGATTTCCTTAGATGCCATCCTCATTCCATCAGCCTTGGACACATTAATATGTCACATCTGCAAAACGACAGCAGCTGACCGGCCAGCTACAGGAGTCCATCGAT
Source organism: Bolitophila cinerea (assembly GCA_010015015.2). Classification (NCBI taxonomy): domain Eukaryota; kingdom Metazoa; phylum Arthropoda; class Insecta; order Diptera; family Mycetophilidae; genus Bolitophila; species Bolitophila cinerea. The sequence continues at coordinate 9,171 of JAAAKO020054504.1, read as the reverse complement.
CTGCCCAAAATGGAGACGCATCGTTGCGACTACTATTGCACTAAACTCTGGAAGCACTCTAAATGGCGACGTATTTCATAGTCCGGAGGACATCACATACACACACACTCCCCCCTCCCTCAACGCACATCACCGCCACCGCCAGCTCTGCTGATGCATGCGGATCACGTAGTAGCCGCATGTAAGACGCGCGCACGATTTGAATAATTTGAATTTATTTTCGCGCACATAGAACCAACGGACTTGTGCCCGTTGCAGACCATCTTTCATGAGTCGACGTAGGACCAATTTGGGGACACACACACACCCACACACATATTCAAAAATATAAAATATATATACGTGACAACAAAAACTTTATACTAAACAAATAAATAACAAAACAAAAAAAAAACTGTGCCATATATAAATTAACGTGAACGTGAGTACGTCGGCACAAGGCCGCAAAAAAACTGTATATTTAAATAAATAATAATAAAAAAATAGTGCTACCGCTCAAAGTCACGTGCACACGTAGAAAATTCAAAAAGTTTTGTGAGTGTATACGTATTTTAAGTGAACGAGCGGCGCACCGGGCGTACGAATTAGGGAAAACAAACAAAGTTCTGGCACTAGAAAATAGACAAACGTTCCCTAAAAAAGGAAGCAGAAAAAAAACAACGACAATTCAGTGTAAATACGGTAAAATGTCAGACACAGTGCCACTGTGGAAACCATCGTCGTCGCCGCCGCCGCCGCCATCGTCGTCCGCGTCGTCGTCGTCGTCGTCATTGTCGTCCATTGCTACTTCAGCAGCCACTAAACACTATCGGTCGGAGAAATGCATAGAGAACGGTCATGTGCTGCATCGAGCCGCCACTTTTAACCACCCCTATTCATCGCTCGGCAACGGTACTGGTGGTGGTGGTGGTGGTGGAGGTGGTGGCAGCCACCACACCGGAAATGCCCTAACAAGATGCTGTTTTCACCTGTTGAAGTGTGTGAACGTGCGCCGATGCGTGGCAGCTCTGGTTTTGCTTACCGTCGTCACAATTGTCTATTATACCCATTATGTGGACAATTCCCCTTTTGTCGGGTGAGTTTATTGTTTTAGGCATTAGTTTTAAGCGTTTTGCCTATTGCGTACGTGATGGCATATATACATACATACAAGTACGTACATGTACGTACAAGTACGTACATGTACGTACATGCACGTCTCTGTATGTGTGCGGTGTATATGCTTGCTAATCTATGCACACACATACATTGACATTTTAGATTTTAGAATATGTAAATGTGTATATTCTATAAAGCATGTGTATATATACTCTTGATATTTATAGAGTGGAATCGTGTAGACGTGGACAGAACCGCATTCGCTTGAATGCAACAGAATGGACGTGAAATTAGTTTCAGGACGATTTACATTCGAAAACGCACATACCCACAAACACACACACACACACACATATTTTGGCATGTTCACTGGGAATACATGCATTCTGAAGAGCATTAAAACACAAACATGCATATATAATCAGAGTGTATATGTATATACATTTATAGAGGAATTGCCAAACTGATGCACTCACAAACACACCCACACGACATGTTATTGACTTTTGTCGGATGTTAGCTTCATTAGCATTTATTGCTTTTGTACCCACTCGACTACAGTAACGTGCTTGTGGAGCACACGATTTTAACAAACTTAGTTTTGAAATTTAAAAAAAATAATAGAAAATTTCATTTCCTTTTTTTATTCTTTTTCTTATAACACGAAAAAAATGCAAAAGTTCAAAAAAAATGTTTTTTTAAATGCCCTAAAATTTAAAATTTGTTTTTGTCAAAAGGTAGATGGGAATATTTGTGGAGCATGTCATATATTCTTGAGAAGGCTTTAGCATCAAGATCCCTAACACATATCATCACAAAAAAAAAATCCAGGTCCAAAAAAACCTAATGTAAATATTTAGGGAAGCAGTAATATATTCTTAGAAGGGTTTCTATTCAAGACCTTTTAAACTAAATTACACTCCAATCCCGTGAGTCATTTTATTTATTAAAAAGTATGTTGGCTATATAAAGGGTTCATGTCATACATAATTATAGAAAGGGTTCCACTTTAAGACCCATAAAACCAAATTTAATCCCAATTCCACAAGCCATATGTCAAAGAGCCTGATGCGAATATTTTGAGAAGGAGACATATATTCTACGGAAGGGTTCCTATATTTAGGGACGCAGTGATATATATTTTAGGGAGAGTTCCTTCTCAAGACCATTCATACTTAATTGCATCCGTATAATATCACCACCAAGTCAAAAAGCAAAATGCGAATAATTGAGAAAGATTTCATATATTTTTAAAAACTGTTCCTCCTCAAGTTCCTCATTACTTTTACAATCCATCCAGTTCCAGACATATGTCAAAATAACCTAATGTGAATATTTAGGGAAACAGTAATATACTCGTATTCTTAGAAAGGGCTCCTCCTCCAGATACTTAAAACCAAGTCGCACTTCAATCCCGTGAGTAATGTCATTTGTCAAAAAGTCTGCTGGGTTCATTTAGGGATGAAGTCATATATTTTTAGTAAAAGTTCCTTCTTAAGACCCTTAAAACCAAATTTAAACTAAACTTCAAAAGCCATATGTCATGATGAAGATGAAATTCTACAGAAGGGTTTCTCCTTAAGACTCTTTAAACTAAATTTCATCCAAATCGCATCACTGAAGGTATGTCAAACAGCATGATAAAAATATTTTTATTGATGAAGTAAAATATTCTTAGGAATGTTAAGCTTCAAGAAACCTAAAACTATTTTTTTTCCCAATCCCACTAGAAAAGAGCTAGCCACTTGCCATATGTCAAAATGTATGAGAATATATTTTTTAGAAATGATTCCTCCTTAAGATCCTTAAAATAATATTTAAACTCAATTCGACTTGATATATGTCAAAGAGCCTAATGGGGAGAATATTTAGTGATAAAGTCGTATGTTCTTCGGAAAGGTTCCTCCTCAACTTTCTTAAAACTAAATTTCATTTCAATCTTATCACTAGCATGTCAAAGAGCATGATTTAAATATTTGGAGAGGATTTCATATATTCTTAGAAATGACACCTTCTTAGGACGCCTAAAAGCAAATTTAATTGCAATCCCACTAGCCATATGTCAAAACGATTGATGGGCATATTTACGGATGACGTCATTCATTCTTCGGACGGGTGTTTCCTCAAGACCCTTCAAACTAAATTGCATCCCAGTACCACCAGCCATAGTTTAAAAACCGATCCGTCCGTTTTTCGCAAGGGTCGTAGTAGCGAAAAAGCACTACTTAAAGTTACCGATGATATTGTACAAATTGTAGATCTTAAACAGAGTGCTCTTCTCGTTCTCTTGGATATCTCGAAGGCTTATGATTCGGTTTCCCATTCACTCTTTTGTAGTAAACTTAACAATTTCTTATTTTTTATATTTCTTGCTACCTTGGCAAACGTTTGCAATGTGTTGATGTTGCATGGCATCGCTCTAATATCTAACTAACAAGAATCAATCCATGAACCCCCTTTTTATAATTTCCCCTATATTCTCCATAACTCAACAAATTATCACCTAACTGTTGATGATGTGCAATTTTGATCTAAATTACATTTCTATAAATAGCAAGCATTCTCAATTAGGTCTTGTTAAAGTCTCTAATGTATGCGTAATAATCTTATTCTTAACCATAAAAAACACAAGTCATTATTTTTAGCCCGCCCCGTTCAATATTTTCTATTACCCTTCCCAACCTTCGATTAAATAACGCTATCCTTCCCTGCCTTCCTGTTATTAGAAATCTGGGCCTGTTAATAAACTGTACACCTGGCTGGATGGACCATTTGTGTCATCTATTATTTTTCTTGCCTTCGGAGTCTTTGGACCCTTACCCTTCGGAGTTTTTGGACCCTTACAGTCATTTAATGACCTATGTACCCGTAATGCTTTTTGTATATAGTAATCGCAAAAAAAAAATTGGATGTAGGGTCCGGCCTCAAGAAACATTAAACTATATTTAATACCAATCCCGCCAGCTATATGTCAAAACGCCTGATGGCTATATTGAAGGAGATCATAACTCTTATAGAAAAAGTTCTTCCTCAATCCCCTAATATCAATAGAATCTCATCAGCCATATATGAAACTCCACCCCAACTCTCATTCAGCTTTACTGTTCATATGTATCCACCATTTTTTCTATCACCTTTTAAGGCGATTGCCACATGACCCATATCTCCCTTACAATATATACAACAATATTTAGAAATGAAGTCGTATGTTCCCGAACAATCATCACCCTTTTGACCTGAGTTCGATAGTCCTTGGACCATCGCACAGATTTCAACTCCTCCTCTATCCATCCTCTATCCATCCCTTTCCACATGACACCAAACTATGACCTGGGTTAATCTTATGGCCACACGTTCTACTCCGCGGTTTAAGAGTATATAAAATATAACTATTTAAAAAAATGTGGTAGTCAGTCAGACCTAATGTGATATGCTAAAAAACGTCATATTTTATACAATATAAAGTAAAATATTAATAAGCTGACCACAAACTAAAGTTTGAATTGTCAATAAATATATGTTATTCAACTGGATCCGACTCTGTCCAATATTTCAATATTTTAAATACTTTTATTTTCACCAAAAAATCTTTGTTTTTATTTACGGAACTCTCTGAAATACTATTTTTTCTTTTTTTGAGGGTGACGAGCAAAATATACCTTATAAAATCTCCCATAATCTTTTTTCACTCCTTCGGTTTGTGTTTTTGTTAAAAATAATAATAATAATAAAATAACAAATTTTTGTTGTATACTGAAAATATATGGGGTCTATTTCATGCAGCCCCTTACATCCCATAGTGGTTTGCCCTTCGTACACCCGTCCCCACATATTACAGGGTCTATTTTACATCGCACGGGGCATAAGTCTAGGTAAGGGCTAAAGTGCATTTACAAAAAAAAAAAATAGAAAAAACCCTTGGGTTGGACTTTCATTCCAAATATTTTAAGTCCATCTAATAAATGTTGTAATAGAAAAACAACAAAAGCATGCGAACATATTTGTGGTAAAAGTACTCTTGTGTGAAAGGCCATAAAATATATGCCAAAATAAAAAATAAATATACAAAAATATTTGGGGGGGAATGTCATTTTGTAACGGGTGTCGTAATTAAAAACAAAAAAAAATTTAAGGTGAAAGTCCTCTTGTGTATAAGTGGGCGGCATGAAATACATCCCTTCGACTTTAATCACACTGACTTTTATGCAGGTGGACTTTTGCATTTTTGCCAAATAAAAAATATGTCCTTTTAAAAACAGACATATTGTCCATAGACCTTATGTTCTTTTAAAAGCGGACATAAGGTCCATGGACGTTATGCTCGTGGAAATTATGTCACCTCACCATTATTTCTTATCAATAAAAGTCCAATTGTACTGGGCGAAAGTATTTGGGTAAAAACTATATCCTTAAATCATCGTGGCGCAAATTTTTTTTTTTTTGTAAATTACGCTATTTTAGGGGGCGAAAGTCTTCGGAGTAAAAGAACATTCCCGATCATCGTTGTATAACAGTTACAAAAAAAAGTGTTTAAAATTTTACAAAAAATATATAAAAAATAGTCAAATTATAAATTAAAAATAATTTAAATATAAAAATGTTTCATTTTCTTAAAAAAAAAACATAATTTTGTTTTTCAAAAGATTTGGTCTTACTACTTTTAGCAAATCATTGTGGTGCGATAAATATATTTTGTGAATTTCGATATTTTTTTAATTTTTAATATTTTTATAAACTCTTTTTCAGAGTTACAAATATTCCCGTTTTGCGATATCTTATCTAAAAGAAAAAAAAAACAACAAAAAACTTAAAGCAAACAAAAAATATGAAAATTAGATATACGTGATTTTTATGGCTGTACGACAATTGCCGGAATAACAATTGCCGGAAAAACAATTGTCGGAATAACAATTGCCGGAAAAACAATTGCCGGAATAACAATTGCCGGAATTACAATTCGTCCCGAGCACAATTCATTTCGAGCACAGTATTTGTCCCCGTAAAATTCGTCTCCGCACGAATTTAATACAAATTCGGGCAATTGTTTTTCCGGCAATTGTTTTTCCGGAAATTGTTATTCCGGCAATTGTTATTCCGGCAACTGTTTTTCCTGTAATTGACGGGGTACCGTTTTTTATAATACTAACAATAAAATTGTCACAAAAAAAGAAAATAAATGATAAAATGTTACAAACAAATATTTTTTGTAAAGTGTACCAAAAAAAGGTTACAAAAACTTATTCATTTTACCAAAAATGTATTCATTGTAACCAACAATTTTTCTGTGTCACCATTTTTTTTCTTTGTAAAAACATTTTTTTTTGTTAAATCATATATCGTATAATAAGGATTTTAATATGTAATGAATATATGTTTGTAGAGATCAGCTTAAAGATTTCTACAAAAAAAATTCAATCAATTAAATAATTTAACCAAACTATTATGTGTTTGGGAAGAATATCTTTACTTTACATATATGTACATATACAGGATTGGCTATTTGGTATTTATCAGTTGCGTTTACGAGCGTACATTTTCTATTGTTCTTTGAACGAATAATTAAGCGTCGGAAATTCAGTGGAAAATGTGTGAAGCTCTATATACTCAATTCGATGGGACGATTAGGCGTTGTTCAGCTTTTTGCATGCGTGGTTAAACGTTGAAATCAACAATATGTTGTTTCAGGTTCGTTAAATATAAACGCGACTCGTGTTTATGGTTAAATATTCATTTCAGGGATGCTTTTCCGCAGATAATATTCATTTCAAGGATGCTTTACCAGATAAAATTGATGAATCCATCGAAATCCATCAAATTTCCGGTATAATTTGTAGTAATAAGTAATAACGTATAGCAAAGCATTTTTTTAGCGAACCTTTTTTTTTGATCATGCGATTGCGTCTGTGTATATGTTTAAAAATACATATAAAAAGGATGAAAAGCGTTGCATCTATAATATATATGTAATATGTACATTGTACATTTTACATATATTGGGAATGACTGTATACGCACCGAGTAACCCCGAAGTACCATCAATCTACAATTTTGCCCTAAATTCGGTAAACATTTAAATCGAATCAGAACACGATGACATGGGTTTCCTTTCGATACACACACACATATACACACATACACGCATACACGCAAAGAGATTACTTGAGCACAAAATATACATATACGCAGGACGCTTTCTATATTATGTATATGCGAGTTTAATATACCCTAATACGATTCTAATCTATCCATCATCTTCAAGTTAGGTATTCCAAATATTCTGTCTCTCTTTCTCGCAATCTCGAGTAATATATAGCATATACAGGAATTTTATAAGTAACCGGGAATTCAACACCAATGTAAACATTTCGAATATCAAATTAAGTCTCATATATTATGTATATGTGTGTGTGTGTGTGAGTTGATCAAACACACGACACACATACACACACACAGTCAGAGTCATTTACACAAGTTTCGTAAAATATCTGGCGCATTTCGCTTGCCGCACATATCAGGAAATGACTTGTTCGCTCAGGATTCAGGAAAATTCGGCAAATTTTGACTTGAATTTGAGAACGGAAATTGTATTAGTCTGGGCAATGGCAAATGTATATCTGAAAGGTAGAGAATGTCATCAGGGTGACTTTACTTTAATACGGAATATAATAATATATGTATATACATATATTTTTATATATATATGTTATACCATTCGTGGCAGAAGATGCGATGGAACACCCGCGCACCCCCCACAACTTCCCTGATGTGCTTGCTAGCAAATTTCCAGGCAGACACGCATACTCATACAAATATTGAATGGAAATCTAATTTCACCAAGTTATTTTCCATATAAATAAAATACCGTTATGCTACGGCGCGCGCAAACTTTGAAAGCGCGAGCGCAAACTTTTATGACTTGAAAGCAACCTGGCGAAAAGTTCGCGTTCAGCCTTTTGTGCGCAGTTGCGGCATCGCACAGTGGTTTTAGACGTAAAAATTATTTATTTTTTATTTTTTTTTTTATTTTATTTGTCACTTTTTTATATTATTTATTACTTTTTTATGGAAAATTACATACTACATTTTTTATAATTGGCATTATATATTAGTTTTAATATGAATAGTTGAAGTTTTAAAGCGTAAAATCATATTAAACTAAATTGCAACCAAGGTTGCAAGAGGTTGCAAGATTTTTTGTTTTGTGATCATTTTCGAGTCTTTAACCTTTTTTTTGAGATATTTCTCAAGGAGATATATAAAACCGACCCCTCAACATTCACTGGTTTTAAGCGTTTTAAGCATGTGTTTTAAATCGAGTACTAATTTCATTTTAAAACTTACGTTATGTCAATATGAAAGAAATTAAAACTTTTGACAGCGTTTAAATTTGTTTTTTTTTTATGAACATTGTTTTGTTTAAAGATCAGAAACAAAGGGTTTAAGGCACAACGGCACTTTCAAGGAAGATGACATAATTCTTGGGAAGTATGTGAACACATCGGCGCCAGATGGTCCCTTGGAAGGATCAAGGAAGAAATCTAAATCAGGCGTGACGGTGTAGACTGTACAGTCATCGTTGGGGAATAATATCGCCCTTTAAGAGGACACATTATTTCTTGACTGGGCGCTCCAATATCGTCCTGATCGTAACAAACATTATTTTTTTTTGGAATGGCATTTAATAAGACCTGATCCTTCCAAGGTGTCACTGAGGAGCGCGTTCTCACACATCAAAAAAGGTTCTGATATATGTATTAACACATAGTTGTTTCTTATCTGTTTTCCAGTGATATAATGGCAATTGGTCGCTGAAAAGGAAGAACGTCATTAAACGCTCCAAAATTAACGGATTCCATTCCGTAGGGTCATCGCTTGAAGTGATTAAGTTCAACCAAAGTATTTGTTTGTCTTAAAGAGAAATTTGCTAGCGAAGGAATCCACTATTTCACTAGCGCTGCCAGATTTACGTCTAGACAAGTTCTTAGCTGTTAAGAAAAAGAACTATATTTTAGGTCTCCTGTAAGCATGATTTGGGTTCCTGGTAATTCAGAAATCCCAGGCAACAAAACAGAC
>JAAAKO020054503.1:0-25545 GCA_010015015.2 Bolitophila cinerea | reverse complement strand
AAGATCAAGATCAAGATCAAGATCAAGATCAAGATCAAGATCAAGATCAAGATCAAGATCAAGATCAAGATCAAGATCAAGATGAAGATCAAGATCAAGATCAAGATCAAGATCAAGATCAAGGTCAAGATCATATATCAAGATGATAAAAATGAGGATAAAGATGAAAATTACCTACGTAGAACGCGATATCAAAGAACGATTTTAAAATGTATCTGTTGAATCCTAAAATTGGTTGCTGGTTAAAAAAAATACCAATATGCATGCAAAATACCAAAATACCACAAACTTTCGAAATAACGTATTAAATAATTTTCATTGTATTGCCCAAAACGAAATGAATTTTGCCACACCATTCATGCAATAATACACAATAACAATGTATTTATATATACAATTAATTGTACATCATATTATACGCACATTGTAAAAATACAAATGCACCCAAATAAAGCAATGATTAATTATTATCGTTGCGTCTTGATGAAATACATATATACATATATACATATTATATCACCACTCAAAAACAGTCACGTTTTTTTTCAGCTGGTAATTGGATATTTTGTGTCGGCGCGTCTGCTCCTGCACTTATGTATAAAAAACATATTTTCGAGTACGGTGTAAACACTACTGTGTATATATATACTATATATGTATTGTATATGCCATACAAACAAATAATGAATCAGCTGTAAGCAATAATTATTATCAGAATGTATCCGCTTTTTCGAAGTCTAAAATTTTTCTTTGAAAGTGCATTATTTTGTCATCGGACCGTTTTTGCTTAGTCCGGGTGCGGGAAACGATTTTCTTCCTAAAGCATTGACGTCCTATAATTATGCACCAAATATATGCATTGAGTATGCGCTCGTTAATTGTTCATCGAAGCGAGAAAGTGTGAATAATCGGAATTATGGACGCACGCATCATTAAAATGAGTAAAAGACACAAAGATGATGGGCTTGGTGCTGTGGATCTGTACACTGAAATGTCACAAACCTAATTTTCTTCATGGGAACTTTGTGACGGGATAGGAAGCTATAATTAATTATAAACTTGTAAGTATATAAAATACTGTCGACAGATTTATGAAACTCAAAATATCTTTTAGATTATTGATCTCAAATTTTTCTTCTACAAATCCTCATTATATTAAAATAAAAATATGTCCTTTTTTCTTTTAAGTTCAACCTCTCTTGTTATATAATAGAATTTAAAAATCGCAAAGTTGATTTTTTTGATTTGCGTAAAAATGTATATTCGAAAGCATGACTATTTGCATTATAAGTTTATGTTTTATGCATTTTTATTAAAATATGTAGGTTCTATTTAAACAAAATAGAAGAAAAGGTAAAAGAAGATGAATTGCACTTGGGAAGAATGCACAAAGCCATAATAATAATATTTTAAAAATAAAAAAATCCCTAGAAAACTACAATTTAATTTCCTTTTGTTCTTCGTCTTTCCGATCCGTTAACTAGTTTAACCTTAGACTGTGACTGTAAAAGATTGCAGCTTTTTATCCAATCCAATCCAAAATTAGAATTTTTATTAAAAACGTTTTTCTAAATTATAACAAAATCTTTATTTGTATCCTAAAACAAAACATTATTCTTCCACAGTTCAACTGCAACCTAAAAGTAACAGCAAAATAACTTCAATAAAATACTTTAATCAAAATAGTCCTCAATGTCAATGTCGGGATTCAGCAGATCGTCTCCGTAGGGACTCACGTCCAATTGATTTAAAATCAGATTCTCGGTTGTCTCCTCAAGACCAGTGTCACCAATCAAGATGGCTCCCTGCAAGCGTCCGTCCACAATAACGTACTTTATGTACTCTGTGTTCGCAGTCATTCGAATCAACGCCTCGTAGTTCTGACCCAATCCCTGTCCATTGTACTTGCCCAGCAGCACTACTTGATGCCCAAACAACTGTGTCACATGGCCAAAAAGTTCAAAGCAAAAATCTGGGTACACCACTTCGCCGGCTATACAGGCTGCCATACTTTTGCCAGCCATGCAACCCATCTGTCTAGCCTGAGTCCACAGTCGCATCTGAAACCAATGCTCAGCCAAATTCCAGCCAGCTGTGCAAAGATCACCAGCAGCATAAACACCATTAATGTTGGTTTTCATGAGCTCATCGACAAGGATGCCACCATCAGCTGCCATTGAAAACGGCTGATCAGTAGTAAAGTTTACGGATGGCACAACTCCGGTGGCGGAAACCACAAAATCACATAATACACTTTCGTTATTTGTGAGAACGACCTTTAAAGGGTATGTGTGGCCAGTCGGGTCAGTTGTCTTCTCGATGTGTATTGATTTAATCTCTGTGTTTTGGTGAATGGTAACCGAATCTGGCAATGTCTTTTCAATACCCGATAACGCAAGCGTTCTGTGCCAGTCCGGTCCTAGCGCTGCACCACTCGTAGATGCGTCTGATTCTTTTGATTCGAGGTATCTCATCCTTTTTATCGTTTTTACTTGTTTATCCGTTTCTTGAGACTTGTTTGATATTCGATTGCGAAAGAACTCTGCAGCACCGGGATCAACAAATGTCTGCGAGATAAATGGGTCCTTGATCACCCAGTCCACTGATACGTCTTGAATTTCATAGACAATCTCAGATGCAATACCACCATTTCCCACGACAACGATTCGTTTACTATTGGCAATATGCTTCTGAAACTCTAAGACAGACTCAGTGTCTCGTATACCTAGCACATACGGATTTCCAACCGCTTGTTCAATAAGTTTAGGACGTGCACCTGTACACAAGCATAGTAATCGATACGAAATCTGTCTGGCCGCTTCTGTGACACATGTCTTGCGTACTGAATCAACATGAGCTAATCGATCGGTGATCACTTTAATATTCCCTTGCAACGTGCTGGCATCCTTTTCTTCGATATCGAATCGGGTTAGTGCTTTGCCCAGTGGTACCAGATTAGTTACTCTCTTGATCAAAGACGATTCTGCCAGTAGAAGAATTTTCTCATTGGGACAGAGAAAAGCAAGCGTCTCAACGCACGAAACTCCTGCGATCCCACCACCGATAACAAGAAACGTTGTGTTGATTCTGTTTTCCTCGTTTGTAGTCATTGTTGTTTTGTTGTTGCGAAATTTAGTTGTATTGAATGTGTCAGAATGATGTCTCCTAAATGCGCGTATACTTGCTGGCTTATTGTGCTTTTGCAGGCACTTCTTCGTAGTACTGCGAATAGTCAAATTTTCGGAAAGGTACGTCAAATGTGATAAGACCGTAGTCCATGGCACGTTCTACGGCCACCAAAAGTTCTTGATGCTTGCGCTGGCACACGCCCGTCTTGGAATAACTTAGAATCTAAAATCAAAAGGATTTATTTATTACATTCTCTTTTCAAATTTTTCATGTATTTTACCTCTCCGCTTTGTGGAGATATAAACTGCTTCAGTAGATCTATGTTCTGGTAATTAAGCACTAGGTACTCGTCCCTGCAAATCGGACACGGATTACCGGTTGATATTTGTCCCTTTCGAACGCAAGTTTTGCGGGTACGTCTAGGTGCAAACGGACCCTTGTGATTTCTTCGGTACTGCTCCCACACAAACTTGTCGCCGTAGGTCTCCTTGTACGCGTCACTGGCAAGATACTTAATGCTCGTCTCGACGGGAATAATTTTCGTTCGGTCAATTGCTGCGTTCACTGTTGATTCTGGTTCTGCCTGATCGGAGTCTGATTTCTCGACACAGTTACGGATGCTCGAAACAGACAAGAATCGAGTCGTCTGGCCGATGGAGTACGTTTTCTGCAAAAGATTGCAGCTATCGGAAGAAACTAACCTATAAAAAGACATCGTGAAATCTTTGCAGTTTATGTAAAATTCGTAAACTGAAATACTGAATATTTTTCCAGATGACAGCTGTCACTGTCACACCAATCTGGGATGGCTGCATACTGAATACTGCCTGTAATTGGTATAAAATGAAGTTATCCCCTCCATTTCGTGCAGTTTCCATATTTTGACTGTTGAATATTTTTTAAACAAACGTAAAAACACAGTAATTAACGAGGCAGCTATATCTTTGTTTTATTAATTTGATTTATTTAATTATTTACTGTAGATTTTTTAAGAGAATGGACGTTTTTGAATTCGACAAATGTTTGTTAACCCGGTTGCAGGAATGCGGTGATATTTTGCGTGTTAGTTCAGAGCCAATTTCGGCCTCACAGGTGCGGGCAGAGTGGGCATACAATATTGAACTTCAAATCGAACCAACAGGTGAGAGATTGCATACCAAATCACTGAATTGTGAATATAACTTCCTTCCAAAAAGGTTGGCAAGCATTATGGAAGATTTCTCGAGTCATTTGCGAGGAGCTTAACATTGCCTATCCAACAATCGTGTATGGTACCGTAGAAAACATCATGTTCAAAGAGTTGCGTGCCGAATTTAAAGTAATTGCGGTACAAGATGATGATGTACATATTCCAGAGCAGCATGATGTACCTTTAGAAGACTTATGGCCAACGAAACAGCAAGAAAATGAAACAGTTAACATTGAAGCAACTGCAAATTGCATTGATAGTCTTAGGTAAATAATCTAAATATCACACAGTAGTATTACGCAAATAATGTTAAGAGACGAATTATAGGTTTTTCTACAAGAACATCTGGTTTCCATGGGACAATGATAACGATGATGACTTGGACTGGCCAGAGAAACATTTAGAGCCTCGCATTAATTTCTTTTACGATCTCAAGAAGAAAATGAAACGAGCAATGGCAGCACACATACGAACTTTGCTCAACGAGGCACGTTACATTCAGCAACGCCGTGAGTATCTTGAGCTGGAACTCAGTGATGAAGAAGACATGGATGATACAGCAAGTGAGTGATTTAGGTTTTATTTCTTGTTTAATACACTTGTGACAAATATATATTTTTAAATTTTAGATAGCATTCATGTTACCAAGCTTATGCGTCTGCATTTACGCCTAGCCATTATCAAGAACGAAATTGAATTACTTGAGAATCCAGAAATGAGAGAAGTGTTTGAGAGAATAAAATTTCCAGAATCCGATGGCGTTGCAATGGCCAGCTACAACAAAAGTTGGCAAGAGACGAAAACGTCCGATTGCAGTGTTTACATGGTCACGAATATAACGGAACTTAACATGCAGATTAAAATGCTTGAAGAAGCACGGGCAGTGATTGGTAATACCAGTCTGGTTAAGATGTGTCCGACACTTCAGGACTGTCTAGACACTTGTCATTCATCAAATCAGATATACCTACCGGTCGGATGTCATATGATCAAATTTCTAGAATATCTGAATGACAAGGGTAAAATTCATGCTTTGGTAGTTGTGTCATTAAACCTTGAATCGAAACTAAAGTCTGGATTCGATTACACTCAGGAGGCAGTGATCATGTCGCACGATGAGGACAGTATTTTGCTGATGTTCGACGGTGATTTTACTATAGAAAATGTAACTCTGGACTGCCGAAACGTGCGAACTGGAATTTTACTTCGTAAGGGTTGTGCTACACTTCGAAATTGCACGATAATTGGTGACGAAAATTCAAGCACAAAATTGGGTGTGGTCGTTTTAGGTATGTTCTTTTATTATTTTGCAAATTTCGAAATCATTTTTATTGTATGTGTGTATTTTTTAGGCGACTCCACGTTAAAACTAGAAAACTGTTTGATTAAGAACTTCTCGACGGGTATTAAGTGTTACAATAATGGAACCGTCTCGTTGAACAATTCCATTATATATAATTGTACAGCAGCTATTCAGTGTACTGATAGCTGTGCCATTGAGCTGAATCACACCAAGATTATGAATTGTTTGAGATACGGTATTGTCTACAGCAGTTCTAGGGGTAATTGTGAGGATAAAAAGACATACTTTAAGGATGTACCCTCGATAAATGGGTAAATAATAGACACAGTAAAATTGTAATTTTTATATTTTTAATAATATTTTTTGTACTAGAAAAAGTCCACTGACGGGAGATTGCGTCTTCTTGGATAACGGAATAGCGAATATTGTTGTGTACAACCAGACAAAATCACCGTTACTGAAGAACGTCGAGAACATGGATATTGAGGAAGAAAATGTTCTTGAATCGGCAGAAGCTCCAATCAAATTGGAGTGCTCAAATGGAATACTTGTTATTGAAAAAACCCTTTCATCGGATGTGAACTCATCAATTTCATCGCAGGAGTACGAAGACAGTGTGGCCGAGATCATCTGTGATGATTCAGTTATAGTTGTTGACGACTCATTTTTAGATTAGCTTTTATATCAAAAATTGTATCGCAAAATGATAAATCGCTTGTTTTTCTATTTCGATGAGGTGTTCTGTTATCAAAATTAATTATTAAAATATATATTTACTTTAATTTTGTATTTGTATTATTTATAATTGCAATTTATATACACTACATAGCAATAATACCCTGTATTAATCGACGCAATAGTTAATGATGATGATAATGTTTTTATTTATCTAATTTTGAAGGGGATAATCCAAAATATTTATTTTTATAAAAAAATATATTTACATAAAACATTAAAAATACACCTATACTCTATACCCAAAAATAAAGGTTTTTCTACTACTCTTTTTGTTCAAAAGCCATTTTTTAAACTTTACACAGTACGCAGCCATCTGAAGTCGACTTAGAGTGCGCCTAACTTCACTGTGGACAATTATACCAAATACTGTTTTCTTTTGACGTTCCGCATTTTCCGCATTTCGAGATTATTGTAGTTAAACATAAACATAACAACAAAGTCTTGAATTGTATGGATAAATTTGTATTTGTTATAAAGAATAAACATTAAAGATTAAACGCTAAAGTCTTCGAAATGGCAACAGCATCAGTGGAAGAGACTTTCGATACTATTGAAACCCCAGAGGTAAAAATATAATTATTCCATATTATGTACAAAACTATCTTTATATTTGCTCTGATCAGTTCGACGACGATGAACTTGGCGAAGTGCATTTAGGCTCCACAACAACAGGACGAAAACGTCTGTTCAGCAAAGAACTGCGCTGCATGATGTATGGCTTTGGCGACGACCAGAATCCGTACACAGAGAGCGTTGACCTTCTAGAAGATCTCGTAATTGAGTTCATTACCGAAACGACACACAGAGCGATGGAAATTGGTAGAACCGGTCGAGTACAGGTAGAGGATATTGTGTTTTTGGTGCGAAAGGATCAACGTAAATATGCCAGAGTCAAGGATCTGTTGACGATGAACGAAGAGCTAAAACGAGCCCGCAAGGCTTTCGATGAGATAAAGTACGTTGGAAGTGAGGCCAAACAAAAGTAGAGGGAAGCGGTGAAAATAGCAATACAAAAATACACTGATGTTTTTCTAATCTGAAATATCTAATATAAATAAAGTAATCTAAAATACACTTTTCTTATACAAAAGTATAAATATACAAATTTCAATAATTTAAAGCTCGTCTCTGAGGTGAGATTGTTTTGCCTTAGCACAGTCACAGGTACTCGATGGAATCTGAACTCGATCCATATCAGGTTGAATGCGTACACCACCCTCTAAATTCTCGGACCATTTCTAAAACAAAACGTTCGCTAATCTTTATAAATTATATACTTTATCAACTTACTTTTAACAGCAACACATGGTAACAATAAATGTCGCGAGGTAATAAGTTTTCTCTCACAAAACGTTGAGCGTTCTTTGTGATCTTCTGCACTTCACTGTCGTGATCTTGTGCCCACTTGATTTGTTCTACGAGATCCGAGAGATCACGCTTCACCGGAATGTAATGTTTATGTGGGACCAGTTTTTTGTAAAAATGTTCATAAAATGGAGATTCTTGTTTGAAGACAACCGCATTGGCACCCAGCAAATAAGGGAACCGGTAGGCAGCCACAGTGCCGTCAATATTCAGCTGGTATTTATACTGCAATTATAAAAAAATGTATCTCGCACTCTAGAATTAACTTTTCACTTAAAAATACTAACGTCAAAGAAATCCATAAATGACATATGTGGTACTTTCGGTCCGTAATGCTCCTCTTCGTCACGAAAGAAAAAGAAATTCGTCATCGAAACATTGAAAAGATCCGGATTAGCACGTGCAATATCAATCAGATTAAGTCTCTCCCGTCGTGAGTCTCGTCCTCTCCAAAAAGCCTTTTCGATCTTATCGGTCCACGCTAACTTGGCTTGTTGCACGGAAAGCATGTCTAAGGTAACTCGTCCCATATTCTCTAGCGTCGACTCTGTTATATCGTATGTGGGCAGAACAATGTCAAATGAGTCTTCGCTACCACACCACGAGAAAATCGGATATGGTCCAGTAGTACGGGATTGTCCACCCTTTTTAACCAGTGGCCAATCACCGAGGTTTATAAAGAATTCCGTATCGGGCAGTTGGACTTTGCGTACAAGCGATATTAGAATGGCATCCATAAACATTTTGAAACCCGTGTATTGTCCATGACATTTTCGAAAAATTTCATTGTTTCTAATAACGTAATTACACAGAGAAACACTTCCAGGAGCATCGAATTTCTTTAAAATCTTTTCGCGAATGTTTGTAAAGTTCACTGCGCGAAAAGGGGTAAGATCATCTTGAATCTGTTTCTCATGCGTAGGACATTCGTTGTAAGTGAGCCAGTCGTCAATATCAACCGGACAACTGCATGCTTCTGCATTTATTTCACCTGAAATGGTGTACGGTGATTTTGCTACATGTTCGCCTTGGTATTTAATAATGATTTTTGCATTTCGGCATGAGTCAACAATTTTGTACCGGACAATCGTTGAACCATCTTTTCGGTCTAGCTGGTTTATTGTGTATCGACATGAACCAAACTTTGAAATACCATCGATCTGTATTTCATATGGTTCGGAAACGGACTCGGTTATTCTAAAACAATTTAGATATTTATGTTTAATCAATACTATATATACTATATATTCTACACTATGATAATGTATATTTTAGGCATACTTTACTCCAGTTTTGTCGAAGGCCTGAATAAAAAAGTACCGAGCAGGCAGGACAATTTTATCAGGTTTACTAAGGCCAGGACCCCATATCTTCGTTCTAGTTCGGCTGATTGTTATTGGTTTGTTGGGGCCTTTTGTAGTTTTATTAGTAGATTTAATATTAGTGCACTCGCAAAAACTTGCAGCGATTAATAAGAGCAGCACAATTTTAGAGATCATTTTCTCGAGTAGTTAACAGTTTTAATTTTGTTAGTGGAGTTATTCGATTAAAATAAAATTGCACGGATTGTTGTTACATTATGCAGGTAAATATTATCAAGTTGAAGTGTAAAGTGTAAACACAGATTTGAAGGTTATGTTATGACGTTTTGTGATGCCAAATGAAAGGTATAGTGTATTTAGAAGAGTAAAGCTATAAGCTCGTCTAGACTAGAATGAGTAGAGTAAACTGGTAGATAAATCCATGGAAATCAAACAAAGAGATAGAAAAATGAGAATTCGGTTGTAAAAGACATTATTCCATTTCCACAAAATTATAGGCACTTTTCTTATTATATCCAACAATTTCAAATAGGATGTTTCTAACTACAATCTAAATCTTTAAATCATAATAATAACCACAAAACCAATAAAAACATTCAATGGGATTTTAAAGTTTTTATACACAACTAGAATTTTTAAATGTTTTGTGGATCAATAAATATATTTTCAGCGATTGGGCACAACAATCTGAATATTATGGCGGTTGGTGGTTTCGTACCGTTATTTTTTGACAAGATAGTTATGTATTTAAATCATTTCATAAATTACAAGAGAGATCTCTCCGTAAATTACTGATATAAAATATATATTAAACTAAAGTTATAGAACAAAATGTGATTTTTCTAAAAAAATATATAAGGTAAATCTGATTGAGTACTTTAAAGCTCAACCTGCTCTAAAATCATTGGAACAAATAAAAAATCACATTGAAAAATACTTGCAAAATATCTTGAAATCTAACTTTATTGGATACTAATTAGTAATTATAGATTGTTTCAGCAATGAATTTCCATAAACAATCCGGTTCCTCCTCACATTCGGTGTATAACAACAATAATACTCCAATTCAAAATGTTTGGCCAACAATTTGTTCCACTTCAAGCAGTCAAGTGACTATAGTCGAAATTAACGGTAAACCTATTGAACCAATTCCAGTTTACAATTCGTATCCAAATTCGAACTGGTCCAATTGTGAGGTTCTTGAACTAAAGCCAATACCGTCGCCGCACTCTATGATAAATACAGCTCCACCAATTGTTAGCCACCATCAACAGACCAAAGGCGTTTACCGTGTTATAGAAAACACACAAAACTCTAGATTTGGAAATAATCCTATTATGACCTCCAATGTACCCACAAGTCTGTCCCACGCATCCAGCAGTAGTGTATGCTATGATGTCATTCCTAACAATATTATATCCTACACAGAGTTTACCGATAACTTGTTTACGACTGTTCCAAGCCAAATAAATGCTGCTGGTGTTGGATCTTCTGGAGTTTTATCAAATCCATATATAATTCCATCACCACTAACCGCCAATCTAAATCTTAGCAACATGGCCAATGTGTTGCACAGTACTCCATTAATGGATAATCTAGTAAATGCAGAACCGCAGAATTACTTCAATTTCCAATCGGCTCAAAATGTCGTTGAACCTTTAGCAGGTCATTATTGTCCTCCTATTCCTTTGCAAACCGCAACAAATAGTGTCGATAAAGTGGATAGCTTGCAATCAGCTGTGGATCAGCTGAAAAAGATGACCTCACAAATGACAAACGTTATAACTACGGAATTCCGAAAACTAGGCCATGGCTTGCGCAAACAGCAAATTGAAATGTTCAACAAGTATCAGAAGCAGCAAAGTGCTGGCCTAAAAAAGAAGTCAATCATTCAAAGTGTACGATTAGATTTTTTTTTGTCTGTAATTAATTCCAAATGAAAATTAATTATATTTTCTTCCAGTCCAAGGTAGTCACAACATTTAATGTGAATGAAGTGCGCAGTACAAACTATCCATGCAGCATTTGTGAGCAAGTTCTTATCACAAAATTTAGTTTCCTCACCCACATGAAAATGCACCAGAAACCATTCTGTCAAGATTGTTTTAAAGTTATGAGAAATACCTTTGAACTTGTAAGTTTCAATATTCATGTAAAAACTTGATTTTATTAATATTTTTTTTCTTTAGAAGCATCACCACTGCCAATTAAAAACTGCTACAAAGAGATCAGCTTCGTTTAATCTCGAACCAGCTCTAATGGAACATCCCGAAAAACCTATTTCAGAGCCATCCAAATTGCTGGAATCAAATATTACAACTAGTCTGATTGAGGCAAACGAAAGTTTCGACGATGTCTCTTGCGATACCAACGAAAACGACTACACAGTGCTGGCCACTACAGTTCCAGACGAGATTATCGTAACCAACACTGAATGTGTGGAGACCTCTGCATCAATGCCAATTTCTGAAACGCCACAACAGGCTGTGGTGTCATCTGCTAGCACAGAGGACGCATCTGAGGGTCCAACACAAAAAAAACGTAGATACACCAAGACAAAACTTGTCACTACGGCAAATACGGTTTATCGGACTTTTACATCACGTGCCGGAAGATCGGTCAACATAAAACTGCCTGACTATTGAGGCAATCATATACTATTTTTTATGTTAAAACGTTTTAACATAATATTTGTTTGAATTACTTTTTTTACTTTTAATTTATGAATTATAGCTGAATGCAATAAATAATTTGCAATACTTTGAATAGGGTTTTTATATTTTTTTATTATATATACACATTCACAAAACTCGGATTTGGAATTTGTGTTGATTGAATGGACTTACACTAAATACATTTTGTCAGAAATCAAGCAATACAATTTGAACAGAATTAAATTTATGATTTGAAAATACGGTGCAAAATAAAACTAATCGTTTACTTATTTGCGTCAAAATACGTATAATAATACGTATAATTCCGTTAGTTTGTTTTATTGAAACTTGTTTCGTACGTGTGTCTACGAATGAATGTCGAAAAGTTTCGCGACCTCGTTGAGATCATCGTACTTCTTACCCTCAGAAATCACAGACCTTGCTATGTTGATACGATTGAATACATTCCACAGGATAATTCCAACGATCTTTTCGTCTTGCAAATAGAAAATGATGCCTTTGCCATAGTTTTCTGCCTCTTCAATTGGTGTGCTGGATGCAGTTGATTCGGTGGGTGTTTGTTGCGAAGTTGTTCCCTCTGTTTCGGTGACGGTTAGGTTGTGTCCGCCAGATACGACAGGGGTGTCTTCGGGTGTGCTTTTGGCAAATACTCCAACGGTTGGCAGAGAAGAGTCTACCATGCCAATGGCTTCGTAGCCGACCTTCGGTCCGAGATCAGACCAAAACATACTTTGGTGGGTGTAGGGTTTTTCTGAAACAAATAAAATAAAATAAATACTTTTCAAAAACAATAAACCACGGTAACATACTTAGTCCAACCATATTCTCTCCAGCTAAACGTCCTGAGACTACTGCATGATCGTGGTGTTCTACTCTTCTGCGGCCCAACTTGGGATCGTAAAAACAGGCTGCATCTCCGGCCTGAAAATAATATTATTAGGTCCTGCAACAAATTAACAAACCTTCGTTACGTACCACATATAAATGACGTCTGGCTTCAAGCTCAGCATTCACAACGTAGCCACCATATCGGCTGTCAACTTCCAGACCCGAATCCTTAGCCAGCTTCACGTTCGGTTTTGAGCCAATGGCAACAATAATTTGGTCAATCACAACTGATTTTCCGTTGTTTAGCGTTAGCTTAAGCTGATCTCCTAGCGCCTCAACAGCTGTTACTTGCGTCTCTGGGATAACACAAACACCTTCTTCGCGCACACGCTCGGTCGTCCATTCACTCAAATATCTTGGCAGCACTTTGCCCATGTTACCCTTCTCGTGGAAAATTTGAAATACCTTTAGTTTTCGATCCTCACCTGCAATAAAAAAAATATAAAAAATGATATACATTTAAAAATCAAATTTAACAAACATACCATATTTGGCAAGAGCACAAGACAGCTCACTGCCCAAAAAACCACCGCCCACGATAGCCACAGACTTGGTCTTATCCATAATAACTTTCAATTTCTCAAAATCATCAATTGTCTTGTACAAACTTATCTTAGACTTCACATTCAATGGAGCCGCATGGAAAATGTCCAAGTTTTCTGGCTGAGAACCTAAAATATAACAGACACTATTTAAATACTATTTGTAAACAAAGTGATATTATTTACCTGTGGCTAATAGACACTCCTCGTACTTAATTTCCGTACCGTCTGTCAGTACGGCCCGTTTGTTGCACACGTCTATGTGCTTTACAGTGTAACCCTTTACAATGGACACACCTCCGTTGGGTTCGTCCAGTAGTTTAACGGGGTCCATATAGAAATCATCAGGTTCATAGTACAAACTTCTCTCAACACCATTCCATTGCTTGAACTTAAGATTAACCGAAGAACTAGCATCTGCATTCAGCCATAGTTCTTTGGATAATGGCGGACGCATGTACGGCATTTCAATTTCATTCGAAATTACCATTATCTAGAATTATTGCTATAAATATTTATTTTCTTCAAGATGATAATGGTAATTATTATACCTTTGCCTTTGGGTTATTTGATTTAATTGCTCGAAAAGCAGAAAAGCTTGCCGTTCCTCCACCGATCAACAGGTACGGAACTTCTTTTGGAATTTCTGCCGAAGTAGCCGGGATTCGTGCTACACAAGAAACACATTTACAGTTATGCAATAAAACTACAATCCAACAAAAAATTCTACCTCGTTCAATGATCTCCACAGCTTTACTAATAGCTGGTTCTTTCACTGATGATTTATTGTCGGTTCCAAAGAGATCCAGATAGTAGGCGAGTCCTGCTCCGCCAGCGGTGGCTGCGGCCAATAAGATCCATATCAGATTGTTCGACTTTGGCGGTGGTGGGGGTGGAGGTACTTTTGTATTGCATACATCAGGTATTGTTGGGCCTCCGGATTGCACTGATTGCTAAAACAAAGGTCACAAATGAATAATACCCTCTGGAATAGTATTTTGTTTTTTTGTATGATTGGGACATGAAATGAGGAAATCTGGAAACCTTTTTTGGTTTATTTGAACGGCCAGGATACGTGGGAACTTGACAGGAATCGATTTTGTATCTTGCTTCAAGGACTTTTCTATTTACCGTTTCTGATCGAAGATTATTAGAGCTGTTCCAACGTAGCTGACTGCCACTCACTACAAAACCAGAGACAAAAAGATAATTAGATTAACATACAATTCGGTCCAACAACCGGTATTTGAGTGTTAATTTCTTATTTTTAATAAATAACCTCCAAAGAGACAATCTATATATATATATATATATATATATTTATATATTATTATACATACCCAGCGAAACGCTGATTTGCCGGTGCAATATGTGCGGACACCGAGAGGCCAGTTTTCCAAACCGCAATAATCCGGACATGATAATACGTTTAGTCCAAAATTACAATTAAATTTTAGTAATAAGGAGTAAATTAAAAATAAATATTCAAAAAAATTGTTATGTCCCTTTGATATTTCCTAAACACACGTTCATTTATTTTCTTGAATGAAAAATATACATAATGTCGTGATATGTCAGAATTTGTGTGTTTATGTTGGCTAACTCGTTTTTGGTGGTGTGGCCACTGGACCATTAAAAAATGTTGTGTAGACATTTTCTTTTATAATCAATAGTACTATTTAAAATATTTTTAACATACATTTTAAACCAAAAGTATATTGGAATAATTTTAAAAATAATTCACTATTTATTTATGCTTCAGTATTAGTTCGAGGTCGAGCCTTATTTGATTTCAAATAAATGATACGAGAATACTACTACAGAAAAAGAAGTCTACACAATTAAATTCCTGATTCTATCTGTAAAAAACATAAATTCACTCGCGTGACATATCTTGACGGAAAATGTCATAGTTCATATTTACTTTTCGGGTCTTGATTGCAATTTGCAAATCGAATGATTTTAGATAAACTTATTAATGAAAATTATAATAAATTAGTTCGGTACTAGATACACCAAAGAATCATGGACCTTCATCTGCCGGTGGACGCGAACAAGGTACGTTAAATAGAATGCAGATTCTTTTATTATTTTTTTATGTGTTTAATTAAATTATAGAGTTTCACCAATCGAAAGAATGTGTAATATTTAAATTGTACGTTTACTTAATTTTATTTATCTGATCCTTTTTCAGACGCTGGAGGAGCTGACACCTCAGGAAAAAATGAGGTAAAGTTAATGAAGTTTTAGAGATTTTGATAAATATGCGTGTATGTGCTCCACGTCATTACTGCTCTTGTATGTTTATTATACCTGTATTATGAAAGAGTATAGCTCTTGCGCCGGTTTTTTGCGCACCTGATTCAATAACAATAATGCCTATTTTGTGTTTGTAATCATTATAATTTTATGAGCTTTTCTTTATTTACCAATGTCTAATAATTAATATGTGATTATAGATTGGAACACCAGAAAATGCATGAAAAACATAAAGGTCACGAGTCCATGCACCTGGAAATGATGCTAATACTCTTGGCAACGCTGGTGATTGCGCAAATCGTTCTAGTCGAGTGGAAAAAACGACACTACAGATCGTATTCGGTATTTTGGTTACGATAGTTTGCCGTTAGAATCTATTAATCAAAATCATTTTTCTTTAGTTTATATCATTGCTTGGACTTTGGATCATTCCGGTTGCGTTAAGTGTTCAAAATCAATGGTGGCGATTTGTGGTGTTCTGGATGTTGTTTACTTGCATCAGTGGTCTTGTCATGCGGAAAGCCACAATGAAACCGATATCCGGAACTACTCCAAGGTATATTTTAATCCATTTTAAATTATTATTCACATTTACTGACATTATTTTTCTACATAATTAGGCTAGTCTACAAATGGTTTAACTTTATATACAAGCTGAGCTATGGTTTAGGTATCATAGGTTATATTATTATGATGCTTGCTTTCTTTGGTGTGAATTTCGTTTTTAATCAACAACCGCAGACGTGGATGGACCTTGGACTTTTGTTTGTGTACTATGGACTGTATTTCGGTGTATTGGGTCGAGATCTTTCTGAGATATGCACAGACAAAATGGCTGCAAACATTGGGGTAACAATTGTTTTTAACTATGGCTAACTATTCTATACTATTTTTAAATATGTGTGCCTAATAGTACTACAAGCCAAAGGGCATGCCAACCAGGCATCTGGAGGACAACACGTGTGCCGTGTGTGGTAATAAACTGCTGGTCAGCGAAAACGAGACAGGTGTACTCGAGGACACGTTCCGATTATCATGTCAGCACGTTTTTCACGAGTACTGCATCCGAGGCTGGTGCATCATTGGCAAAAAACAAACGTGTCCGTATTGCAATGAAAAGGTGGATTTGCAGAGACTCTTTAAAAATCCGTAAGTGTGACGATTTTCGTAATGAATAAAAAATACACAATAATCTGTGATTGATAATATTTAATCTAGATGGGAAAAACCACACGTACTCTATGGTCAACTACTTGACTGGTTGCGCTATTTGGTGGCCTGGCAGCCATTGATCCTGGGACTTGTGCAAGGCATTAACTTCATTCTTGGCCTAGAGTAGGTTCACTAATCAAATTTATTACCTTACAATGTAATGTAACACACTGCTTCAGTAAATCAATACTAACACCACACATACACATTTGCCTACATAAAAACGATTACGGTGTAGATTTTTTAAAAGCAATCAAAAAAATAGGATTGTGTGTATTTTAATAATTGTATAAACGAATATTTAGGTAATATTGTCATTCATTTAAATAAATATAAAAACTATCATCGCGGAGAGCTTGTTTCATGTTACCCAATTCGCTTGTGTAAATAACGCTTTTGTAGAATAGAATTTTGTTATGTATGTTAATTTATTATTTTATTTTGAGATTCCTTTTACCTAATATAAAGAATTTTCATAGTTATTTGTGTTTTGTTATGACGAGTTTAATGTTTTCTTTTAATTTCAGGTCTTTATTTGAATAATTTAAAGCATTTTCCGAGTGCCATAACTCATCATTCCGTATCAATTCGAGTATCAATGGCTTTATACCTAGAACATGTGTGTTTTATTATGAAAGTACTCTGAATCCTATATTAATCGCGAGACCTTTAATGACTACTGTTTTTGGTAGTTTACCAAATTATATTTTTAAAATTATTCCAATTTGTATCTTTTTTTTCATATGTGTTATTAGCTATATACATTCTGTTTATTATTATGTATTAAAATGTATTATATTATCAATTAAATTTATTCCGAATGAAATTATAGTTTTAGATTTAAATAAGTTGTAGTTACTGATTGATAATATCTCGGTCTAGATTGCTTTTTCTATGTGCATGATGAACTCGCTAAGGGCATTTGTCGACTTAAAGAAAACTATATTTTCCTCTTTTTCCTATTATTCCCATCTATTTTCCTATCCTATTATTTTTTCTTTTTAATAATACAATATTATAACTAAACAGTTATAATATGATAATACTTATTATAAAATATGATGAAATATAATTTATTTTTACTTATATTTTACCATTATATACTCTTCTGAATATTTTTATACGAGTCAAATATTTTGTCTTTTGATAGAAATAAATTAATTTAATAATAAAATAACATTTAAAACCGAGTTAAAACAATAAAAATGCACTTGTATAATTTTACATAATCCCATTTAGATAATCTACTCGCCGTCGTCAGCGCCACCTGTGGTCTCAACTCAACACGAAAATATCCGAAGACACAAACCTCAATCACCCCATCGACGAGATTGTAATTTTTTTTACGCCCCGTTAAATTACGGTGAGTCGATATTTTCGAATGGCGTAAAAAAGTACTCGATTCGATTCGATGAAAATCGAATCGACTTCAGAGTGCACCACTCTCGTCTGGTTTGTGTCTTTGCTGCATTCTGAGAGTAGACGTCAACGTTCAACGTCACACGGCAGTTCAGTGGTGTATAGGCTTTTGATTGAAGTGGAAGCAAAGAAGAGCAAAATACGTGAAGCGCAACTCCGTTCCGTTCTGAGTTCTGTCAAATGTAATTTTTTCGTTGCTCTGGAGTGTACTGGTGTATATAGGAATATAACACCTTCTTTCTGAATTGCCTAGAATATTTCTGTGTGCACATGAAATGCACATTTTTCGTGTGGGAAACAAATTCCGTAGTCAATTCGTGTTGAGCCGTCTGTTGTGCGTGTGCTAGTGTATGTCGTTGCGCGAATGTTAGTTGTTAGCCAATTGTATTTTCGTCGCGTTCCTCAAAGAATCCAGTTTGCTCGTACGCTCGCTGTATTATATTCGATTAGTGGTCAAGTGAGATTCTAGTGGTGTGTGTGTGTCTGTGTGTATATGTGATTGAGGACTGCGCGTGTGCCCCCCGTGTGAGTTAAAGTGCGGCTGAGTACGGCTAATTATTTTGTGATTCGGTTTAATAATATTGTTGCACAGCCAACACAAAGTGTGCAAAGTGCATTCTGCAACGCCTCGTTCACTCAATTTGGATTACGTATATATTTTTGGATAGCACGCATTTTGTAGGTAAATATATATATACTTTATTCGCAATAAATTTGTATTTGTATGAGTCAGACAGGCAGCAACATACACATAACGAGTAGTTATTTATTCAACGGACGCGAATCAAGGGCAGTAAAGAAGAGCGCAATATGCGTTCCTTTTCTTAGAACAGAACCATATAATGTGTGTGTGTATAAAGATAGTATATACTTAAACTGGAAAAGGAATAGCGGCTGCATAAAAAGAGGGTCCGCAATTCGCCCGGTACACACACACACACAAACACAAGGAATACGCAGAGTTCACCAGTGTATTGCAATTTTCTTACTTCTTACCATTGTCTAGGCCTGGGCAAGGTTTTAAGCGTTGAAATTTAGAGCACTGTCGAATCGTGTTTGTGCGTTGGACGTGTGACGGTTTAAATTCACGGAGAATTTTGTGGTTTAACCCGATGAAGATTATATTATATATTATTTATATATAAAATTTCCCCCGAAAGTCCTGTGCAGACATATTTTTGAGAATATATCACTATCATTTATGGATTCTATTCGATAAATTAGCAAAAAAACATGATCACACCAGCAATATAGCATGCTCACACAGCAATGGTGTACGAGTACCGTTGCTCATTGTCGACCCAGATAAGATAGTAGAGAACAACTGATAAGAAAACCTTAAATTGTATACCCCAATAATTCATACTGTGTAATTTATTGTACATATATATTATTGTATTTTTGAAGTTGAACTTTTGTTGGTGTGTCAGCGTTTTTCAAGGACGTTTTCTATATATAAAAAGCATGTACATATTTAGATGCACTTATGATACGATTTGTATGTAATTCGTATTGCCTAATTGTAATCTATTCTTGATACCATTTTTTTTGGCAAGATATGTCTTAATAATTTAAAATTAAATCTTGATTTTGTTGTAGTATTTTATAAATAATTTGACTATGCATTCTTTTATTAGTATTTATTTGTAATATCCATTATAAATCCAAAAACTATATATAATATACTACCATACTAAATACGTACATTCAAGCATGTTTACCATCATCATTTTTCATTTATTTAAACTAAACACAACCGCCACAATATCATAATTATGTGTTTGCGTTTTATACCGAAAACATTGGCTAATTAAGCGAGTACTTTCTCGCTTTGTTTTTATTTAGCATACATGTACACACAAGCGGGAAAAAGAAGATTGTGATAGTGTGTGTGTGTGCTTTTGTATATATGTTTGCGAATTTACTGTGAATTTTATGAATTAAGCTATGTAAGCAAAAGCAGAAATATTGTACCGGCTGGAAGAGCGTAATTAAACATTTTAAGTGTGCGTTTTGGTTTTTTTTTATATAACGTGCATCTTTTACGCTTATGCCAGATTAAATCTGTATATTGCCTAGAAAAGAATAGGATTATTAATATGAATAAAAAACACATTTTATCTTATTCAATGAAATATTTTTTAAATGCTAGCCGAAAGCAAGCTATTAAATTTAAATGGTTTTATAACACTATAGAAATATGCATTTCAAATGTCTCGCATTTCGAGAAGAAGGCTCTCCATCAATTCACACAAAACTATTTGGACATGATTTTTCCGATTCCGGTTATGTAAATAACGGCCAACCGCCGCGATGTGTGTTTACGTTTTGATGATCGCGGTGCAAACAACTTGCGAGATTTTTTTTTGGACGTTGCTGACCTTGAGTGTATACTTCTGAGCAGAGTGGTGGTGCGCATATAGTTTATAATTTATTCTAAACTAACATCTGGTATTCGCGTGTGGAGTGTGTTTGTTTCGTGGGCGCAAACACACCCAGGGATACACTCACACAGAATGTCTCGATGATCTTGGGCGATACCTAGAGAAACAGAAACGTCTTGATAACTGTTTTTAAGTGTGCTGTCGTTGAACACGTGTCAGCAACGTGTATTCCTTATCTGTAATTTATATCTCTTTAACTTTTTCACAAGTTCATTTGCACCACACAAAAACGACAATTATTTAAACGATAATTATTTAATGTTTTTCACATATTAGCATTGTTTTCGCAGATGACGTGCGGTTCTCATGATAAGAAACGAAAGTACAAAACACATTTGTTGGAATTTCTATTTTGAATGTTGTCTCTAAATTCTAAAGTGTTCTAATTCAACAAAACGGTAAATCGTACAGAAGTAACGTTAATTAGTCAGTTAGATGAATAAAATGTGTGTCTTTTCGTCACTTTTCACACAAATCTCGGCACCACACGATAACTATCTTCACGCTGTTGCGCAATTTGATTAGATGAATTAAATATACTATATATTATTATAATTTATAACTCACGGCTCAACATATATAAATATTCTTGTGTGTCGGTATGTGTGTGTGTGTGCTCGTTTGTCATGTGCGCAACATTCAAGTGCTTACGACACGTCGGTTTACATTATGAATTCTCATATCGCAGCGATGTCTGTAAATCAAAACCAATCGATAAAGCCAGTTACGCGTCGACAATGTTACCTACACACAAAAAAATGTGTGTGTGTGTGTGTTATCTTCTATAAATACTTGTTACATGCCAGTGAACAACACGCGCTTCGTTTGTACAATCGATAATTTAATTTATTATACTAGTGCTTCGTGTACAACTGAAATATTTGCTAATTGTCTGTATTTAAGTGCCATTGTACAATTTACACGATTGCTAGCCGTTAGCACAAATGACGACACAGGTACATATATAAATACAGTTGTTGTCACTGGGGTAATGCATTTTAAAATATCAAATAATTATTATATTTAATATGAATAAAAATGGAAATGGCATAAAAATTATATGATAATTACGTGTGTTTTTTGATTAAAACAAAATAGATTGGAATGTAAACCCGTGTAAACCTAGAAGAATATAAGACATTTTAAGCCTAATTTATAACTTAGTTAGTTTTTGTAATAAAAATTAAACTTAAATTTGTATGATAAAATTGTAAAATTGGGAAAGAATTTTTAACTAATTGTTGTCCAATTCTTATTGTCGACCCTTATAAGTTGAGTATAATTGGAAAAACGGTATTTTTATTTATGGCTTGGATTACTAAATTTAAAGATAATACAAAATTAAATTTATTAAATTTAAATGCATTTAAATACATGTTTTTAATTTTACTCACTCACTTATTTTTAAGCTATTCTCTGTTTTTTTAATCAAAAGTATCATTTTTACCATGTCAAATGATTGACGGTTGACTAAAACTATGATTTCGATAAAAAACAGAAACACTATCTTTGCATTTGCCATATTTATCAAAAATGATAAATTAGGTGTTTGCAATTTTATTGACAACCACTGTACGAGCGAACATTTACCAACATTTACACATATTTATTATAGCTAAAGTGTCAAATGCGAACACATTTTTCGTCGCCGGTGATGTCAGACAAATTCAACGCAATAAAATATACCACTTACAAACTATATGTTGCTCGCCCAGGATTGGTGCGATATGCTATCGAGAATAATATATTCTTAAAATTCGAATCAAGGTTACTAATCGAATTCACCAACATCAGCCAATATATAAAGGCTGATGTGTGTCGCCATCACGTAATTTCCAGACGAGTCACTTGAAAATTAGAGCGCGCACTGATTGTGTACGTCCTACGTGTTTGCGATGAAGTATAAATCGAGAATAAGTGCAAGCACGATACACACAGTTAGTAATTTAATTTTTAATATAATAATATGTATTTATTTGCTATTTGTACTTTTACAGGTCTTAAATTAATATATTATGATTCATGAATTAGAGTCGTTGACGATAAATGTGTAACCTTTTCACATTTTAATTTATGGTGTTTTGTTTCTTAAAATTGAATTGTAATTTATTCCCAGAAATCATAATCGCTATTTAACAGTCTCTCCATTGATTTTGGATATTTAGTTCTCACAGGCACAACTTAGTATTGCCAAAGAACATATTACATTTTTTTGAAGAATAAAGTTTAAGTTTTAGTTTAAGAGTTAATAATTAGACGCAATACGAAAAAAAATGTTTTATAAATTATAAAATAATAAATATGTTCATAAAAAAACATCATAAATATTACTCCGTGATATTTTGAGGTTAATATACTCGTATAGGTTTAAAACATCGGTCAAAGCAGTCTTAAATTTATAGGTTTTTTTATCAAAAAACTTATATTTGGGATTATTCTCCTTTTATTTTTATCAACTTGAGAACAAATGGATGAAAATAAATCGTGACGAAAATATTTAGTTTATTTACTTACGTTAAGTGAGTCAAACATCCATGATGTCATCCATGAGACTTCAGGTGATTCTTAAGGTGATTCTTTTAAAATTTACGATTTTTGAAAGAAGAGGTTTTTTTTAGAAAACTCTTTTTGCTACTATGAATGCTTAGCTCGAATTATTTGTTAATAAACAAAACGGTAGGTACTTTCATCAAAAAAGATATTAATGAGACAATTTTTAATTGCAGTGACAATATGAGGTATATAAAAAAGTATCCTAAAAAATATAAGCAATTATAAATAGAAAAAACGAAAGAATGTATGTAGTTAAATATAAAAAATATTAAAAAATTTAATGAAAAACTTAAATTTGTAAAGAATGCAAAAGAATGTTTGTAGCTAAAAATAAAAAGGTTTTAACTAATTAACAATTTTGTAAGAAAACAAAATTATAGAATTTTTGTTTAAAAATATTGCAAAAAATGGCATTTTAGAATCAAATTTAATTTTAGAAAAATGGATTTTTCAAAAACAATATTTTGTTAAATCGGATTTTGAAAAACGTGATTAAAAAAGGTATTTCTCAAAAATAATAGAAAAAAATGTGATTTTGGCAGATAGGTATTTTGGAAAACGTTATTTCATAGCATATCCATAATAAAAAAAAAAATTAGAATTAAATCCAGAAAAAAATGGGAAAGAAATCTGTATGATTTTGTAATAATTCTAAAAATGTTATCGGAACGACTCTTCAAACGTGAATGTCCAAAACTGAAATCCAGAATCACAAATTGGTAAATTCCGTAAAAAAATATCTTGGAACCGGATATCCACGTTTATCATTGGCAGCACTATATAAAAAACCCTTGAAAAAACTCAGCAATTCGAGTAAAACTGATTAAAATATGTTAGTTTAAAAAGTTTAAAATATCATAAAACACCCGCGTAATCAAACAATATTATATACAAATATTTGTACTTATACATTTGTTAATAGATACTATAAAACTATAACAAATTGTATAAACACAGATTTACAATAATAAAAATTATAATTTAATCAAGAAAAAATGGGAAATAAACCTTGTATTATTTTTGTAATTATTCTGAAAATTCTTATCGAAACGACTCTTCTAACTAAAATGCGTCTCCAAAAGTAAAATCCAGAATCAGGAAACGGTAAATTCCGTAAAAAATATCGTGGAACCGGATGTGGATATCCACGGTTATCATTTGCAGCACTATATAACAGGCATCGTAGTTGGTCTCTATTTATAGACTTGGTCTCTGCTTTAACCATGTTTCTAAAAGTCTCTTTAATGCAGATAAGGTCTCTTAGGTCTCTACACTGACGGACTGGAAACACCATAAAATGGTTAAGATAGCAATTTTATTATTAATATCACCATTACTAACTGTTTTTCTAACAATTTTTGGTGGTTTGTTGAAAAAATCAATTTAAATGGTTACAATTACTATCCGGTTTCAATAGACTTACAATAGAATTTAATACAATACAATGAAAAATGTGATTAATATAAAAAAAACAAATAACGATTGTGGGTTGTTTGAAAGTGTATGTAATTGCTACAATTAATAAACTTACATTCCAAATTTTAATTGCGCGATTAAATATAAATGATTTTTTAGAAGTGACTTAATTGATGCAGGTTCACTCGCGTAATCTGGTGTACACATTTAAAGAATGTATGGTATATATTTCGTTATTTTGGGTAAAATATTGCGTATTTCGAAATATTTCGTAAATATCGGTAATATATGTAATATATTGCAAATATTTTGAAATATTTTGTAACTCTATAATATTTGTAATATTTTAATATTTTATAAAGTATCTGATTGGTTCTTCTTCTTTATATTAGTGTTGGTGATGTGTGTGGCTGTTAATATGCATCTTCACGGGATGTTCAATGCACTACCCAATGGCATAGCCAATTTGCATAAATAAAATTGTGCAACCCGCGATTTTTATTGTAAATAAAATGCAAATATTTTTGCGTTCCATTTTATATTTTTTTCTGACCAGCTCCCATAGTTTTGTTAAATCTCATCTAGTGAGTGTTAAAATATGGCAACTGAAAAAAATATTATTAAATGTTGCACACTTTTAGTCGAAGATCGAAAACTATATGCTGTAATAGTACGTAATTCACGTAATATTTTGAAAATTATATGTAATATAGTATTATGTTGCTAATATTTGTAATAAAATACCTTAAATGATTAAAATGGTCATGGAAAATACAAAAAAAAAACAAGTCTTATAATTACCGATTAAAATAGACAGTGTAGCTTACTAAGTGAATAATGGACTTGTTTATAAAATACGTATTTCATTTTTCTGCCTATTTTTTAAATTTTTATTTCATAGAAAGTTTTAACAGAAAAATTGCTCTCAATTTAGTTGGTACTATATAATTACATTTTGGAGTTCATAAAATTTAAAAAATCGTTATTTTTTATTTATGCGTGCTTATTTATTCAATAATGAAAAAATGAAATCTAAAGAAGCGAGATCTAAATAAAAGAAAATCGTCGGTTCACATTTTTAAAACATTTTA
>JAAAKO020054492.1:0-10783 GCA_010015015.2 Bolitophila cinerea | reverse complement strand
ATAAATTGCCTGTACTAATTTCTCATAAAACGTCCGAATTTTCAGAGCAAATAAATAAAAAAGCAATGCAAAATGTAGCAATAAAATGGACTATTTCAATGCAATATGTCGCTAAATTATCCACAATCTAAATTTGAACAAACATGTCTTCAGAATGATCTACAGAATAGAAAAATGCTATTATGTAGCTAAATTACAGATAATTACAATCATTATTATGTCCTCCTTTTGCATTTCACACATTTGTGGCAATACGTATTTGACAAATGTCCGGATTTCTCGCACTAAAAGTTTCATAGATGTCTGTGCCCGTGAGGCATAAGTGGCCCTTTCCTCGAATTTTCTTATAACATTACTACAAACACTCTTTTTTATAGAATCGGACATTTTTCTTCCAATCTGAACAATTTATAAAATATTTGTTCATTTAATATTCTTTCCGAAATTAGCTTTTAAGGATTAAAAAGCAACATTACCTTTGTTTTCATTAAGTTTTAATAGAACAGAATATTTAAGAACAACTTTTTTTATTTTGTAGTTCCATCGAAATAATGTCAAAATAGCTAATCTCTAAAAGTTAAAAAAAGTGTTTTTCAAATATTTTATTCTTCGAAAACTTTATGACAAAAAATTTAATGTGTAATCGTAAAAAGTCTAATTCCAGATATACTAATCACGAAAAAGCAAGTTCAAAAACCTTATTCCAAATAAGTGAAGACTTCGCTTTCAATAATATTTCAAAGAGCATAGACGAGCTCGGACTGTTGACTTCAATGTAAAAAGGTTTTTTTGCAAAACTTCAAATTTAACCTTTTCCAAGACCCACTTGACTTTCGTCAATTGCTGCTTGAGGCGGATTTGAGCCGTTGGTAATATCTAACATAAAATTGTGCTTAGCAGAACAATATATAGAAACATATTTACATGTTTTTGAAATTGTATATACAAGTATATAAATGATGAGTATTATATCACATATTACCTCAATTATTCAAGTTCTATATTTTACTCTCATGCGATCCATGCAGTATCTCAATCATACCAAAAGTTAAAATACAACCCAGTCTCTTTCGAGGCTGTTCAATTCCGATGTTTCTCTCGGTCGTTTATTCGAACACAAAAGAACCATTTACTTTTACATACAAAATCACCTGCTGTGATATAATATACAATCAACATAATAGTACTATGCGTATCATATTATATTTATATGTAAATAACCTGTTCAGAATTGTTGAAATATTAATAACAAGCTGATCCATTATTTTAATATGTTGTTAAAAAGTCACTGCGCCTTCAAATTACAGGAATGGTCTCTGAATTTTTGAATAAATAATTTTCACCATTTTACACATTTGTAACTCGAAATATGTTCTTAAAATCGAAATCTCGATAATATTATTATTTTGATAAAATTACAAATTTATTTGTTTTGCATATTGGTTTTGGGTGGTCATTGTCCATTGATAAAAAAAAACTATTTCAGAATATAGTTAGTTATTCGTCCAATCGTGATTCGGCCAATCGTACTACTACAAATGTTGTGACGCTGACATCAGTGTAATTTCGCTAAAACAAATGGCATGAGCAAAGCAGACCCCATTGGACGGACTTGTTTTTGTGCAATTTTTCTGACATATTGAAAATCGGTTTTACATATGATTAAAATATTGAGGTACTCGTATACGAAGAAATTAAATAAAGGTTTGAATGAATCGGTCCTTTTAAAAAATATGATTCCCAAATTAGTATTATTTTGTTATCAAGAAAAAATGTTTTTGACCATGAGTAATTTTTTGTTGCCATAAAAAAAAATCTCATTAAAAATAAATTATTGTACTAAAAAAAAGTGCTTCAAATAAAAAATTGTACGAGCATTCTTGTATATGTATTCATTTGGGCACATTTATGATTTACAAAAATGAATAACATTTATTATTTATTTTTTTGTTAAGCCTAGTTAAGTACTAAGTTCGCGCTGAAACCGGAACTGAAATTTGGCGGTTCAATAATCAGCTAAAAAATGAGTCTTACATTATGAGTTTTTTGGTTATGACGTCTCGCTTAATAAGTACTGAGTTCGCCCTGAATTTGAACTTTCAAGAGGTCCTGAGTTCTCGCTGAAAAATGGCGATCTGCTATATTATTAAAATCTTAAAATAAACGACGTGCACGCAAAAATTAAATTACCGTCATCTTTTCTTAAGGTTTTTACAATAAAAACAATTCAATAAACTGAAATATACACAATGACGTACTTCGTTTTGTTTTCAGATAGCTTAAATATTTTCAATTCGCTAATGTCTTTCTGAAAAAATTTCGCCAGCTGAAAAGATGCGTTATGTTTGTCACAATTTCAGTTTATGACACTAGTACCATAGCTTAAGGCGATCTTAAGACGAGAAGCTTAAGCACAGAATTGATTGAAGCCTCGTTATGTTCGGTCTACCGTTATTAGTTTGATTGTGAACATGGCCAGCGGGGACAAGGCGCACTGACTGGCACTCTTGACTGGCACTCTTAACTGTTGACCGTAACGTTTACAACGAGCGTCACGAGAAACTTACGATATTTGATAGAGTTTTTGGCGTAGCGTTCACAACTGAGGTCCAGAATCTGTAGGTTAAAAGTTGGTTAGTTTGAAAATAATTATTTGTATGTATTAGGTATTTTTTATTATTATGTCCCTGAAAGGAACATAAGTTTAGGCAGTCGAAGTTTAAACACAATTTCCCGGGAAACTTTAAAGAAAAAGATAGCTAGAAGCCGATTAAAAACATCTAGTTCTGTTTCAACCGGCGGCCCAAACAGCATTTGGATACCGCGGTAGTATTTTTATTACCAGGTCTATAGTCTGAACTATTTAGTATACAGTGTTAAAAAGTTTTAATTTTAACTGTACAATAAGTTGTCAGTGTTTTTTTGCTTTAACCAAAGTTTTCGAAATAGAAAAGTCAGTAAAGATTAGAATATAATAAAGACAAAAAAATTGTCAATTTTCAAAAAAAATTCCACACGAGGATGGAACAGTAGCCGTCAAGTTCTCGAGCCAGTACACCTGCACATCTTCGATATCATAATCTGTGCCACTGCCGGCAAAGGTTGTGAAGTCAAGATCTGTGGTCTCTGAATGACTCTTCCAGTGGTCAGAAAATGAATAGGAATGTTATAACATGTTTATCCATTCTGATTACCTTATTTACATTTATTTTCAAAAAATAGAAAAAGTATCAATGTTTATTCAGAAAATATATGTGTTTATGTTTGTGTTTTTAATAAAATATAAATAACCCATTATGTTATTATATTATATATTATTTTGTATACGATATATGTATGAAAAATGAACTGGTCTAAGACGTGATACTGCACTTTTAATACTATAGTCGTATAAAAACTAAGAAAAAACGTCTTTAAGACGTTCATCAGCTACCGTCTTAATACGGTACTTTTAATACCAGAGTCACAAATAACATGGAGGACGTCTTTAAGACGTCTCTAAGACTTCTCGCGATTAGCTTCTAGTTGTGATAGTTAAGAAAACGGCCCTAAGACCTTCATTTGTAGAATAGGTTAAAAACCGTGCATAAAATGTGTCCGTATTGCACTCAGATCGCACCTGTGTTTTATAATCTCAAGACATTACTCTAAATCTCTCAAATATATATATATATAAGTAACAAAATAAAAAAGTGAAACCCTACTATAAAATTCAAACACGTACACATTTATATGCAAAATACTGCGCAACAAAATACAATTTACCAAAAAAATGTCCGCAAACAATTGTCACGTTTCCTATTCCAGGATGTCTCGAGCTGAAAAGAGGCGCACTTGCATTTAAGTACATCGCCATAAATACACATTATTTCGTAAATAATAAAACATATATATGAAATACGATTATTATTATTATTATAACGTTTTTTTAAATTACTACACCGCAATAATGTGCGGAGATCGTCGCACGCTCGTTAATCGATCATTTGCATAATCGCACCCAGAAACGTATATACTATTTATAGCGTATATATATGTAGTTACCATTGCTGAGCGACTCGCGCCCGCATTTCAAGTGACCCCACCTGTTTATCACAAGCTCAAGATTTTCTCTTTCTCCTTGGTATTTGCGGAATGTGCGCATGATTCGCCGAGCATATATGCATTTTTACAATGCTCCGCTCCGCACACACATACTCACGCACACACACACACACACACATACGTTAGCGGTGCGGCGCGCGAGTTACCTCTTTGCGGACTTACCTGTTGTTGGTGGTAGACATTGATTATTTTTTCTTTCGTATAATATTCATCATAATTTATACTATATATACAAAAATACAAGTGCGCGAGCGCGAGGTGATTTTCGAAGCTAGATTTAGTTGAGACTGCGCGTTGAATGACGACGGTCGCAAAGGTAAAAGCGAGTGTCCGCGTAAATTAAATACATAAATATATATATGCATCGTACATATATGAATTACAACAAAAAAGTTTTGTTTTTGTGCGAATAACGGTTTAGTACGTGAGTGGTTTTTTTTTCGTTTGTGTGTCGTGTGTGTATGTGTTTGTGGCGGGAGTGTGCTAATGGCAATAATCTTGTGCGCGTTCCATAAACCAGAACAACGATCAAAGCAAAAACAACAACAACAACACACAAAAAGCTCAAGAGCAGAAGCGGTGCGCACAGAATCTATTTGCCTAAGTTATTCAAATTAAGTGCTAAATACAAGTATAATTCTCGTATCAGATATACATTTCGTATGCGTATAGATAGTTCGTTATATTTTGCGTTTTTAAAACTGGATTTTAATTTATTTTTGGTGTGTGCTCGTGATTTTTGATAAAGTGATTTCTAGAAAAATATCGGTGCTAATTAAGTATTTCCAACGCAACAACACTATATACATACAGAGTACCTAGGCATTTAAATGGATTATAATTATCTCGATTGAAGGTGAGTGCAATTGCTAATATTTTCGATTTATGTACGAGAGTGTGTGTGTGTGTGTGCGTTTGTACTAGTTTTATTTTACATATAAATACCATATAGTAACTTTAATGTATGTTTCTTATAATGCGTGTTGATTGATTGCAATTAACGTCTGCAGACATACCGCACGCCGAGCCGACGCACAGTGGAGCATTTGTTTCACTTAGCGATTATAATTCCATTGTGTTTTAAATTAAATACTTACATTTTTTTTGAGGATGTTTTAATTTTAAGTAATTTGTAGACAAATTTAAATGAAATAATACATATAAATATTTGTACTGTTTTTTTTTAAATGCATTTAAAATTCTAAGTATAAAAAATATTAATTATCCCTTTTTAAAACCATACAGAATAGCATAATGAATAAAAAAATATATTTATTTTGAATAGTATACCTTATTATAATATAGATTTAATACTCTCGCAATGCACATAAAAAATATACTAACTCTTAACATATGTGTGAAATTAATTATGTATATATAATTAATAATTATTTTAAACAAAATTCCGTTAATTTTTTGAAATTGTGTCGCGCCAGAATTTTTGAAATTAAATTGAAAGAAAACAAAAATAAATTATGTCGCATCCGAATTTCTGAACTTTGTTTGACATTTAATTTTTTGTATGACAAAATAAATGTGACGCGCACCCTTGATCCACTAATTGGGCTAATTACAAATCAGAAATTGGCTCTAAGTGTATTCATTATATTGAATGAATGTATGTTCTTGAATTAAATAATGAACAACAAACAGAACATTTTGTAATTTGTACGGAAAAAGAGAGAATAAAAACGATTTTTTATGTTTTGACGGGCTCTAGTGAACCTTTTCAAAGTAATGTTCATTTTACCTTTATTATTTTTCTTTCTTAAAAAAATATGCATTTTAAAAAAAAAATGTAAATAGAAAGAGAAAGTAAAATTTTGTCGTAATTTTGAATCGCACCAACCATCATAACAGAAAAAGACGCAAAAATGTTCCTAATGTAATTTCATTTCACATCTCTTCCACAGCAATTCTACCATTCACACGCATAAAACCGCTGTACTGCTGTCACCAATTGTGTTATCCAAATCTTTACAGTGTTAGCTTATCTGTATGGCTCTCGAAGAGCTCACAATGCAATTTCGTGAATGCACAAATTAAAAAGAATTCAATTTACAATTTTAATTAAAACTTTATCCAAACACTGACGCACACACACAGACACACACACACACAGACTCGTTGATGAAACAAACTATATAATCTACAAATGCAATAAACCACCGAAACGAAGAGAGATCGCGCATACCGAAACATAGAGAGTGTAGCATAAAGCTCATCGGCGAATGGCGGCGTGGTCCATTTCTCATAGCACCACACAAATACATACACATACAAACACAAATACACATCCACACCACTCGTAAAAGGGTGTCCCGCATACACTTTATGGCTTCCGTAACAAATTGTTGTCTTATGACATGCGACATGTAAAATGCTTGATAAAAATTAATGTGTGTGACCCGAGAAAACACATTTTATTGGGTGTCCCGTGGGAGGCACCTTTTAGATAAAGAAGGTCTCTGTGTGTATAGTGGGTGTGTGTGTGTGTGTGTGTTTGTACGTATTTTACGGTGTTGGCTATAACTGCGTGGCACTACACTATATATACCGTATGAATATAGATAGATAATATGTATAGTAGTTTTTTGGTGTGCAATTGCTATGACACACATACACACACAAACACGCACGCACGCAAACGCGGTTGTGTGTTAAATTGAGTGAGTGGACACGTGAGCAAATAAAGATGAATTTGATGGCCAAAGGCGCTTATCGTATTATGCATATATATACTCCCTGGCGTACGACTTTAACCTAAACCATTGCACACACAGACATCCACAACGACCAATTACAGCGAGCAAAAGAGCGGAGAGCGGTTAGCAACGTAGCTTAAATGTCTAAATAATAAACCCGTATACAAAAACACTAAACCCTTATATATATACCACCCTTCAAACAACAAAATGCAATTAACTACCCATAATAGCGCACTCTGTCTATTTGTGCAAAATTTTGTTAAAATATTTATCGTTTTTCTTTGTCGAAACTTGCGAGGAGGAATTTGCACCGCAGAGCTTTTGCGCGCGCGGCAACGTCTTCTGTATATGTGATGTAAATATATATGTATATACTATAGTAATATATATATATATATATAATATAGGAGAAAAGCTTTGGTAGCGAGCGCGCCAAGCACATCACCTATTCAGGAAGCCTGAAACCGCAAAGTGCAGCATCTCATCTAAACTTCTCGCTTTGTTTATACACAACCTGAATGAACATATTATGCTCCTTGCAAGTATAAAGTATACATAGTTATATGTATATATATATATATATATCTTGCTAGCGCCCAAAGATATATTGCATATATACAATAGCTACATATATATATATATATATATATATAACACGAACTTAATTATAAACTCTACGTTGATAAATTTTCTTTATACACATTTGCCTGTAATATACATATCAAATTATATATATTTATACTATATATATACGAATCCTGAGAGATGCAGCGATGCCTAACGAAGAAAATATATTTTAATAAAATTACGTAAACTTTCTTGGCAAGTTATAGGGTTCTACTGTTTTTGAATGCGTCTATATGCATATGTCCTGCTGAGCACGCATCAGATTATATGGTTTGTCGTATGTGTGTGTAATACGAATATAAGTGTGTACCTATACTTGGCCACGACCGCTTAAAGCTACAGGAAAGCTTCATATCAAAATTATCATCATCATTGCATTCACAAAATTGCTGGCATTATTACGTGTGAATGTATGCATAATATGCCTTGCATATATATATGTAGAAATATATATGGGTAAGAGAGAGTGTGTAGCCGGTCATATAGAGTAGGTACTCCATTCACTCGTCGAACATTCATAATAATGTCTGTAACGGTTCGTCGGTTTTAGACGCGTGCTTCAATGCACATTAAAACCACTGCAATCGCACATGGTTAGGAAATTGATGACGCCACCACACCGCACCGCATCTGTAGCTAAACGATGCCCTCAGAAGAGTTCCGGGAAATGGGCACTAAATTATATGGTATTCTATAAATATAACACAATATAGGGCATGATAGTATGTTAAGTAAGTATATAGTTTACAGGACATTGTACATACAGCAGGGGTTGTGATCTTATCACAGACACCATTGGCTTTGGAATGCGTGAAAAAGATCTTCTGATTGCTTCGGATTGAAGAGAAAAATTGCAAGCTTTATTATTTTTTTGCGGCGCGTCATTTCGCAGCTTAGTTTTAGACCTTTCCATACTTTTTAAATAAATTTTGTCCCAAAAATTCATTTCCTATTAAAATAATATATTATTGCTATCAAGAAAAAATGTTTTACACTCTGCTTTGCTCAGTTTTTATATTTTATTATTGCTATTTTTCTTGTTTTAGTCAATAACAATTGCAATTTGGTATTCAAACATACAAATTTGTTGTTATATGTAAAAATTTGACAAGAAAAGTAAGTTCTGGTTATAAAACATACCGATTGCTAAATAACAATGTACTAAATAAAAAAAAAAATTAAATTAAATTATTGTACCATAAAAAATGTGACAAAAAATTGTTTGTACCTGCTCAGGGCAATAGAGAATTCTGGATAAGTTGGCGAAATCCCCAAAATACCTTACCGTATTTGAGTGAGATTATGTGATAGACATTTAAAAGATGTTTCTCTTACAGATGTGCCACTTAGTAATGGGCTACATGAATATCTAGCTGACAGGTCTACTAAAACAGCTTTCTTCACTATGTCGTCTTTAAATTGAATTGAAAAGATCTTTTGTATATCGAATTGGTGCTTGCCACTATCTTGGATATTGAATTATTGACATTCTCCTAGTTAAATTAAATGCACATTGCTATTAAATAATTGGCTATATGCAGACTATATTACCATACCAACAATAAGTAAATACGTCGACACAATCACCAATGTAATGCAAAGTGCACTATTTATTGTATAGAACTGGTGCACAGAAAATACTCTATCTGTGAACCCATCCAAAACTAATATGGTTCTATTTACCAAGAAAATATTAAATAATCTTACCAAAAACCCAAAACAAAAAACATATCGAAACATAGATACTTAAACTTTCCAAAGCCCAAAATTTACAAAACATACACACATCATATATACCATATATAAAATTAATACTAAAACTAAAACCTAAAAACTACTGCCAGTGTCCGTGGTCCAAGTCCTGTATCTCCGATGGTAGTAGCTCCCTCTAACAGCCAGTTCTTATCCTGTAAGTACCATGTTGGCTTGTTCAGGTGTTCAGGATCGTTGAGATAGTCGAAAAGAAGCTTGATAACCATTCTCAGTCCGCTGGTCCTTTTAGTACACTTCGGAGGGCTCCAAATGTTCTTTTCGTCTTGGCGATTGTTCCTGATACCTGTCGAACAAATGAAAATTTATTATTAAACGATTGTTGGAGGGGAATACTTTGGCCTCCAATTCTCCATATTCTTGTATGTCCTTTTTACGTGTTTGGAGCAGTGTTTTTGAACTATATCTTGTCTTGTCAATGAATGTAAAACTAAACTGACACAACTAGTTCAACTAAA
Source organism: Bolitophila cinerea (assembly GCA_010015015.2). NCBI lineage: Eukaryota > Metazoa > Arthropoda > Insecta > Diptera > Mycetophilidae > Bolitophila > Bolitophila cinerea. Next base: position 1,116 of record JAAAKO020054492.1, on the reverse strand, counting down.
ATCTGTTTAACTTATTTGGATACCGCGTCATACAGATTATGAGTGAAATGAGAAGGCTGATCAATACAGCCTTCAGAGGTCCCGAACCGGCGCTTTGTATCGCGCGTGCAAATAGGCATACTGAAATAATTAAACGGCATTCAAGAAATGCATTCAATACAATGGCAGTCTTTCTTTACGTGTAGGCAAGCTAGAACTTTCTTTAGCAAGCCAAATGCAAGAGACGCCACCAAATTTAGAGAAATAAACCGAAAGAAGCTTCAAACCATTTTATTTGCTTACCGGTCCGTCCGTCTCTCTTCTCGCTTGAGCTAAAGTTTTATTTAAAATGGGAACCACATAAAGCGAGATTTCCAATAAGGACTCTTTTATAGAGAAATTCAAATGGTTTTTTGAAGAGTGATTTTTGTTTGTCCTTTGTATAAACAGTATATATTACATACTGACATCTTATTGGTACTACGGGATACATATGAATTAAGCAGAGATAGAGCAAAGAGAGTAATAAATAGTGGGGGTATAGCGATAGACCAGTTACCTAACTAAAGACAACATTTTGGAGATTTTAGAAAATCCAACCAACCAATTTTAAGATACGTAAATATCATTGACAACATATATCACTATATATTACAATATATATACAGGTTGTATCATACATCGGTAGACAAACTGTGCGTACGTATTCGTTGGTCATTTCTATGACGAAGCATCTCTAAGAAATGGTAGCCATTTGAAAAAATAAATATCATTTTAATTAGTCTAACTTTTTAGGCAACAATTGGATTTTTTTTCATTTGGGCTACTTAGATAGGTGTTGCTAAGAATCTTCAGATAAAGTATCACATTTGCCACTTGGTAGTCTTTTTAAAAAATAATAATAATATGAAAAATCAGAAATACTCCTTTTTTGCGCTTAAGTCTTTAGTGGGTAAATACATTATCGCAATGTACTTAAAGTACTGGCGCCTCTGACTTTAGCGCCTATGTCTTATAGCAATAAGTTCCGCCCTTACAATTCCAGCGAATTATTGTCAGGAAAAGCTAATCTTAATAAAGTTAATATTAAAAAAGTTTTTCTTAAATAACTTGTTCTTTAAATATCTAATGACAACA
>JAAAKO020054481.1:0-10787 GCA_010015015.2 Bolitophila cinerea | reverse complement strand
GTAGTAGTACTGTAAAATATGCCGGATTTTCTCTTTATTTTGCTCCATGTTTGCGACGCTATAACTCACAAACGACTGAACCAAACAACAAACTGTCAGAAAGCATTTTAGCGCGTGAAAAAAACTTACTAACAAGCTATATTATGACCCGATGCGATGAATACAACTAGAACTACGCGCTTGCAACGACAACCTTATATAATTGTTAAACGAACAAATGTTATTATTATTATTATTTTAATAGCTTCAGGTGTTGCGACCAGTTCCGTAGCTCGTGCGGCTGTTCCCTTAGGGTTATAAAATCAAATTGATTAAATTACAATTACTTTAACTAAAGTGTTACTTTAAGGTCACCGTGAGCATGAGGAACAGTTCCAGCCTGAGGTAGAGGTAGACCAAGTTCTTTATATCGGCCGATAGCGAGACAAATGCGGATAAACAGATAAGTCAAAATAAATACAAAACTCGTAAATTTAAAAGCGATTGGTTAAAGTTTTCGAGTTTTGAAAAGTGGCTTGCGGAGAAAAAAACTCCAATTCACCAAATCTGATGGTATGACACACATACGACGTCACCGAAATAACTCTCGCCACCACAAACTCATAGAACAAAATCAGAAAGATCCTAAACTCGATCAGCACAAGTCAATAGTCTGAAGAAAAATATAAATACTGCCGAATTGCGTATGTGCCTTTTTGTTGTAGAACATAATTTGATGTCTCGATTCCACCATTGCCAAAAAAAATAAATGTGGGAGGAAAAAGGGTTCCGAGTTTATTTTAAAAATATTAGGACCACAAAACGCCACAAAAAATAGATTCATATTTTTCACTAATTGTTGATGAGTCCGCTGATGTTAGCACCTTAAAAAGTCTTGTGATCGTTTTTTAGACCTTGTCGAAAAGCTACAGACTTAACGGCAGAAGGACTTTTCAAAAATATAATTAAATGTCTTCGACAAAATAAAATTGATCCGCAGAAAATTATTGGCTTTGTTGCGCAAATTTCGAGAACCTGGTCTAGAACCCAGAGCCGGTTTAGAACTGAGAACCGGGTCCAGAAGCTAAAACCGGCCTAGATTATTCTCATAATATACTCGTCTCAAATGAATGTAGTACGATTGGAGGAATCACGATTGGCCGCAACACGATAAACTACATTACCGACTGAGTAATTCCGAATTAGAACTATCGAATAGTTTTTCGAAATTCGGCCAATCGAGATATTGCCTATCGTATCATTCAGCTAATCGTATTATTCGTCCAATCGGATTTTGGGTAATCGAGTGACACCGATCTCAGGTGAGAATATACGAGTATATGTTTAATGTCAGTATATGTATAATGTCATAAGTAATCGGTCAATAAGTCCCCGGTCTTGACAATAAAACAAATTTAATACGCAATTTTTTTTTTTTTTCATCAACATAGTATCCTTTTTAGGCTGATACAATCAGTCCAGCGACGTTGTAACTTATCGATGCCTTTTTTGTAGAACGATTGGCTTCAAAATGGGCTTAAGTTTCGACAATCACCTCCACATTCGAGCCAAATCTCCTTCTTTTTGAGATCTACAAAAAGCCGGTAGTCGCTGGGGGCCAATCTGAAGAATACGCCGGGTGGGAAGCAATTCAAAGCCCAACTCGTTTAGTTTTACCACCGTTGAATTGAGCACTTTTTGCGGTCATATGAGGTCTTTTTTTACTATTTCGACCTTCACTATTGATGGTTTTTCCCTTTTCAGTGTAGTATTCCTCGGGCATCCCAAAATACCGAGGATATAGCCTTGTAACGGGAACAACCTCGACAGGGAGAAGCTTCGCCAAAAAATGACACGCCAGCCAGAACTTCTCCCGCATTTCCCTTGCCTGGCTAGGGCTTCAGCGGGTCGGCAAGATGCCTCTCCAGGGATTGTTCCCAAGACAAAGCCACAAAACGCGTACTTTACATAAAACACCCAACACTAAAACAAGAGCTGGTCTCACGCCGGACCAAGACCCGGACGTCTCATGCGTCCCCAAGGCCCTTGATTCATTAAGGAACCACCCGAGAGCCAACCACTTGGCCTCTCGTTCTGGTGGCTCCTCAGTGGAACGATTATGCGACCATCCGCTGTGAGTGCTCAACATCATCTTCTCTTAGGCTTTGCTAAAAACGCCTCTAATATATAGACGTTTGAGCTGTAACGCAAAAACGTACACGTTACTGCCTTGCCAGCCGACTTTTGTGCTTTTAAACAGTTGGTCAGCTTTTTTTGGTTGCTGACTGCCGACTTGACTCAGAAGTGAAATGGTGGATCCAGGTTTCATCCATTGTCACATAACGACGCAGGAATTGGTTCAAATTGAGCTTTAAAATGACCAAACTGCTCTCTGAATCATCGACACGATTTAGTTTTTGGTCCGGTGTCAACAAACGCGGCACCCAATTCGAGCACCGCTTTTTCCTGCCCAAATGCTCATGCAAAATAATGGACCCTCTACCTTTTAAAATCATTAGGATGTCATCTATCTCCTGCAATTTTAGTTCTCGGTCGGACAAAATCATTTTTTTATATTTTCCGGAACAACTGCCTAATATGGCCGCCCAGAACGTGCTGTATGATCGGTGTCCGTACGACTAAGTTCAAAGTCAGCATACCAATCGATGATAGTTGATTTTCCTGAGATAGGGTTGCCGTAAAGCTTACCAAGCCACTATTTTTCTTCGACGGTATTTTTCCCGCCAAAAAGCAGTGGTTTACTGACACACAAAACTATTATTTTTCCATTGTAAACACGAACACAAAAGTGGTTTCACTCTGACGTCTTTAACTTGGGCACACGTTGTGGGATTGCCATGACATTTTGACACATATCGTTTGAAGGTTGGAACTTTCGCAAAATAAAATGGTTTCGGCGAAAACAACGCCATCTATGTGTCAGAGTGGGGACTTATTGACGGATGTGGTACATTCTGTGTTGTTAGCACCAAAGATCTTTTTGTCAGGCTCGAAAATCCAGAAAAAAATATCTGAGAATGTGCGACATTTGCGCACTCTCACCGCACACAGGTGAATTATACTTTCCAAGCCTTAATTTATCATCTAAATATCTCTACTTGAATTATCTTCCAAACTCTGTGCGCGTACAGCACTACGTCAGAGCACCCATTTATACTTAAAACATAATAACAATCACTTAGGCTCGTATAAAGTGTGCGAATGGCCAAGGCGAGCCACAAGAAAAGCACTGAGCAGTGAGCACACACCGCATTCATTGTCTTGAGACTCGACACTTGTCATGTTAACAATACATAAGTATGTGTATTTAAAAGTAAAATATACATACTTCAGGTACTACTTTTAAGAGAACATAAATTCACTTAAATAACATTTGTGCGCGCGCATTGTGTTTGTGCGTGTATGTTCGTGATGATGGGTGATACGCGTTTAGGTCCACTTATATATACTTGTTTTTAAATTGTAGTGGTTTGTATATGAGAAAAAAAGAGAGATTTATATTCTTGTTTTGTATGGCATCGCGGGAAAATTGAAAAATCTAACAAAGCATTGTCGTATAGCTGAGCCAAAGCCAGAGAAACGTATTATATTTTGTGCGGGTGCGATTATAAATTATTCTCTAACGCATGTGAGGAGCCCTGGTGACGGTTTTCAATTACTTTATCTGAACATTGTATAAATGCTAATTAAGAAAATATTAGGCAGCATAATTTATTCGCTACTGCGCTCGCGTAAGTTATTGCACGTAATTAATTAAAATATTTAAGAGTTAACGTTTGTTGGAGTTTCCATTAGCGTCATTTGTTCAATTGGCCGAAATCCGATTGGCCGAATCACGATTGGCTGAATGATACGATAGACCAAATAATACGATTGGCCGAATCTGAATTGTAATGGATGCCCTACGCATGGGTATATCAATATCTTCAAGTGCCGACGGTACCCGTTTTAAATTCCACAATATTGATATTTCTCTATAGAAAATTGTTAATAAAAAAAAACTTAGGGGACATGAGAATTTGTCAGTCCGAAAAGAATAAGAGCTGAAGAATGCCTTACTTGGCAGAACATTCAGGTCGTGCTGTGGTTCAGGTTGGTTGATTAATAAGAAAGTTGAACTTATTCAGGATTTTTGGGCTTAAGGACGTGAACAATTTCCAATGGGAACTATTTAGATTCTTTGTTAAAGTACACTGAAACGTACGCATACCACATTTTTTTATTTCCGAATTTTGTAGTCCAGAATTTTGAAAACGCAGAATTTTGTAAAACTGAATAACTGAAAAAAATAAATTTTAAACCGAAATTTTAATAAACTGATTTTTTTATAACATTTAAAATCCCTAAAAAAATTAGTGAAATACTATCGAGACGATATGTCTCTTATTCTGGATCCGCCTATGATCCTGGTGGCAGGCACATGAAATATTATATCTCAACCTCAGTATTATTGCAAAAAAGTACTTATGCAGGAACATCAGTTCCTAGTTAACGTGTATTGCAGGGCAAATAATCTCGGACAGTCGAAGCCGCAGCTCCGTGAACCTGCCCCCCCCCCCCTCTAAATTGACAAAAAGGGATTTTTTTTGCGGTATTCTATTGACCATTTTTTGACCATAAATGACCATCAATAACATAACTTTTGAACCGAGTGTGGTCAATCAAAGTATATCACTTTTTTCGAATTGGGGGGGCAGGTTTACGGAGCTCGAAGCCGCTTTAAAGAGAAAAATGTCAAAAAACTATATTTATAAACTTTAACTTATACAAATGTAACTTAAATTTTGTTTTTATTAATTTCCTTTTTAATAAAATATTTTTAATAAAATCCTATATAGTGCTGTTTTAAATCATAAATATTATAAAAAAACAATAATATCTTATTGATTAAAATATATTTAAAATATATCAAATAAAAAGCATCATATAAAAGTATACTAACACCATAACACTAATCGAAAGTGCCTTGTCTACGGTATCCAAATACTTGTACATAAATAAACCTGTGAATTACATAAAGAAAGTAAATCACCGATTTCAAGGTTTTAATCTTCAGCTCAGGCTAATTCTTCCATATATATAATTTAAATATACCTATATTTAAAATAGTATATATACATATATATATATAAAATACATAATACAAAAAAAGAAATACACGGCGTCCCAAAAAGGTTATAGTTGTATTGCATAATTCGAACATAACAATTTTGATTATAGATGCGTTTCTTTCGCTCTGTGGCCTATAACATTTGCAAAAAAACTTTTTTTTGATATGGAGAAAGAATACAAACACACACGCAAACCCATTATAATATTTCGAACATATATTGTATATTTAAATATACTATATAGGTATATATTGATTTTCTACTTAATGGTCCGTCCACCTTATCGTACATCTGTGCTGCTCATAATCCGCCGAACATATATAAAATATATAATTAGTGCTGTCAAAACAACCAGGTACCCGGTTTCAAAATTTTCGGGTACCCGGGTCCTGTATAAAAAAAGCCGGGTCTGGACACGAAATAGAATATGGAATCGAAATACTAGTATAGACCCGAAAAACGGGTCTGAATAAAAAAGTCGGGTCTAGACCCGAAAAACAGGCCTGGACCAGAGTTTTTTTTTATTTCATTGCCGAAAAACGGGTCTGTACCCGAAAAAAAACGGTTTCAGACCCGTTTCTCGGAACTAGTAGAGAGTTTGAATCTACATCTTTTTTTGACACTATAATCGGGTCCGGATACGAAAATCTACTTAGACCTATTTCACGGTTTTTAATAATGGAATTATATAATATTATTTATTTGATTATTTTTATTTTGTGGTTAAAATTGATATTCAATAAAAAAAAATATTATAAAAATTTTAAAAACAAAAAAATACAATTCCTATAATACTATTAATATAATTTATTAATATTAAACAATGTTACCACTAGAAAAAATCTTTTATATAACCGAGAAACGGGTCTCACATCCAGTCCGGATCCAAAAAACTATTTTCGGGTCTTACTTAAATTTTCTCTTCTGCATTTCGGTGCCGGAACCGATTTCGGGTCTCTCTACCAAAAGACGGGTCCATTCCATTATATTTTTCATATATATAACCAAGAAACTGGTCTTACTTGCATTTTGGTTATGGTCTCACTACATTTTGGGTCCAAACCAATTTCTCTGGTCCAAACCCGTTTTTTGGGTTTAAGTAAGAAAAATGATAAAGAACCGGATACCCGGATAATAAAATAGTCGGGTTACGGCAGCACTAATATATACTGAAACACTCATCACAAATTATGCTTAATTAGGCCGATCGCTGCGGCGCGCTTCAAAATTGATGTTGAGTCAAAGATCACGCGCGTGTGCGGCGTTTAATTAGCGCATAGACTATAGACACATAAGACATTGTACGCATATTACTCTATTTAAGCTACGTGAATAACAAAGAATAATAATAATAACAAAATCTACTGTATTCAGCAGTTAAGTTGGCTTAAGAGAGAGAGAGAGAAAAAATTGTCTTTAACTGTGCTTTCGATGGGTTTGGGGGCCAGAAGCGATGAGTTCAACGAACAAAAACTATGCGGTTTCCACAAATTGCGAGCAAATTCAAATGCATACACATAATATACATATAAATACATTATTTTACAGGTAATAATACTTTGTATAGATAGTATGCGTATACTTTTTAGCACGTAGTACAGAATAAACCGCGACGTGCTCGGCATAAATAATAATAATAAAGATAACACGAATTTGTGTATGTGTGGTAGTGTAGAATATATACTAAAGTATACACAACAAATCTGCGCATTAAAATTTGTATATATTTGTTATATTTGTAAACCTGTAAACCTACATAAATGACGCGGCGCCGGCGCGTGCGCTTTTAACAAACTGCGCAAACAGAATAGTACTCGTATACACGGCGACAAATTGCGACCTCGACAACGATAATTATTATTTGCTCGCGGTCCATATAATATATACTTTAGTTCGAACAATGGTTTCGGCATTTGTTTCTACTATTGCAAAAAAATATAAAAAAGTATATAAATTCTAGTAACAATATACACCGATGCAGTCGTTTATGAATTTGGTTCATTTTTTCTCTATAGATCTTTAGTCACTTTAGCTTCATAACAAATATTACAAAATATTTGAAATATACAACAAATATTTCCGATATTCTCGATATATTACTAAATATTATCGATATTACATAATATTACATAAAATTACACACTAGACAACCCTACATATATTTAAAAAAGGTTATGTGTAGCATAAATATTACGTAATATTTAGTTATTTGAAATACTTCTGTGTTTTTACGCCAGTACACCATTTGTATTTATTAAAATCAAGTTATTTTTTCTATGCACAGAGTATATGTCTTGTAAAACATTGTTTACGTTTGCCCTCCTGTACGATATCTATGGTTTTGTTGAACGCACTCCGTCAGTACTATAACAGCATCGAACGCACTCTGTATTTTGAACGCAAAACGAAAGATGCTGCAAGAAAATGATGACAGTTGACAGATGACAGCGAGGAGCAAGGCCTCATTCCATTACAAACCATCATTCCGCAAACAACACAAAACCTAACTTTTACATATAAACATTACGAGCAACAATAAATGTATTCCGTTTTCGAAAAACTCCGTGTATTACAGTCTCAAAGTTTTTGTGAATTTTGTATTTATTTGTTCACCTCAATTAAAAAATGCACAATTATTTATACTTATAAATAGATGCATTTTATTTGGTTCTCAAACAAAACACAGAAAGGTACTCATTTTTTTCAGAAACCCTGAAGTATGCAATATCGTGTTTTTTAATAAATTAAATGAAAATTAACTGCATATTTTTAAATTTTTATTATAAATTAATTACAAAAAAAAAAATCTAAAATTTTTTTTTTAGGTTTTTAGTTAAAAATGCGAAAATCTGCAAAAAAATGAAATTAATAAGAAAATGGATTGCTTATTTTTTGAAAGTATTTTGTGATGATGGGCATTTTACCCCAACGACGCTGGCCCCGCTGTCTTAATTCTCATTTTTTTTTGGGTTTTTTATAGCCCATCTGTAACGCATTACGCTACGCGCTCATGAACCCAACAGCAAGATTGTCGGCGTTGTAGGGTCCAAACATTTCAGAGCTACAATATTAGGAGCTCGAAGCACGCAAAGCCCAAAGAATACATGACAAAAAGTGCGTAATGCCCAAAATAGGCAAAACCTGAAGCTGTAAATCCCAAAGGGTACAGCACCTAAAACAATAAATAACCAAAGTGCCAAAAGTGTACTAATTCTATACGTATTTTGGGTCATGGGTTTTAAAAACATTGGAGACATTTCGCTCCATGAAAAATGTTAATTAAAAATTTTACAGAAACCATTATTCCATTTTTTTTATTTTATATAAAAATTTAATTTCTTGGTATTTGGTTATGGGTAGTGCTGTCGATACCCATCATTTTTAAAACCCGGGTACCCAGGTACAATTAGACCCGGGTACCCGGGCACCCGGTTTTAAGAAATTTTTGTACATTTCACCCGAAAAACAGGCCTAGACCCGAAAAACGGGCCCAGACCCGAAAAACGGGCTCACACCCGAAAAACGGGCTCACACCCGAAAAACTGGCCCAGACCCGAAATTTCGTTGAATTTCGAGCCCGGAACCGTTCTTCGGTTCTTTGTATGAATATTTTATCTTTTAATCCTCATTTTCAATATTTTTGGAACACAATTAATGGTAAATTTTTATAAAAATTATTTACGATTTAGTTTTCTAAAATAGTATACTTATTTTACTATACATTTTTTTTAAAAATATTTATGGATGTTTGAAATTTCTGTGGATTTGAAATTGTTTGAACAAGTATATTTTAAAGCAAGCTATTTTTTCAGTAGTCTTTATTCAATGCAATTTTCGGGCCTGGGCTCGAAAAACGGGCTCGGGCTCGGAAAATGGGCTTGGGCTCGAAAAACGAGTTTGGGCTCGGAAACGGGCTAAGGCTCGGAAAACGAGCTCGGACCCGGGTTCGGTTTTTTCAATTGAACCGGGTACCCGAATTCTTTCGACAACACTATTAATAACTGTTTGTTTTTTTATCCTTAAATTTTTAAATAACTTCCCTTTCTCCTTATTATATTTCCATTATAATATTAGTAATAATAATTTTAATATTTAAAAAAAACAACAATATTAAAAAAACTTTAGGGTATAAAAAAACGTTTAACATAAAAAAACGTTAGTCATAAAAACGTTGCAAAATAAAAAAAATCGTTGTGCCATAAAAAACGTTGCAACATAAAAAATCGTTAAAATACAAAAAAATCGATAGAACATAAAATAGTCGTTGGAATTAAAAATTATCGTTAAAACATAAAAAAAAAGTTCGGAAATAAAAAAAACGTTACAACATAAAAATCAGTGGGACATAAAAAAACGCTGGAACATAGAAACGTTGCAACATTAAAATAAACATTGCTAATACATAAAAAAACGTTGCTACATAAAAAAAATGGGTGTGACATAAAACATTAAAAAAAAACGTATTTTAAAAAAACAATATTATAAAAATAAGGAGAGTTAGAGTTAGATATTTCCCGCGAAAATCTTAATCTGTAGATTTGGGATTTCCCGGAACGTTTAAGATTCGGGATTTCGGGTTCCCGAAAAGATGTTCTCTAGAATTCTCCAGAAATCGGGAAAAGTAAGAAAATATTTTATTTTGGGATTTAAACTAATTAATGCCCCGTACTACAATTCAGGCTATTTTCGTAAAATTAATTGGTAGATACGTATTTTAAGAGATTTGATGATAAATAAAAACTATTGTTATTGCATTTAAAGCTTGCTACAAAAAAAGTTTCGTTTGCACCATTTTTACGGTAAAAAATACGTTTGCACCATTTTTACGGTAAATACACACAATTTTTAACGGTAAAAAATGTGTACCTTCAGAATTAGGTTACAGCAGGATTCGGAAGAGTAAAATCTAGAGAATTACTCTAGAATTGCATTCGATATATTCCCGAAACCCAACTCCAAACCCAATTGTCAGCATCAGGAGTCCCATATGAGAAGGACAAACTTAAAACTAAAAAAATAATTAGCTATTAGCTATTTTTTTAGAATATTATTAGATTGCTATAAGTCTGTCCTGAAAATAAGATGCATTGCCTTCCTTTCAGACTTCGAAGCGTCGACGTCCAATTTCGGGACACCCTGTATATTTATTTACGCACTGTTGATGTACAACATTCCACGCTGATGGTCCCAAGCCGGACCCTTCGTGCGTCCCAAAAAAACAATGTGAAAATATTATTCATTTACACCGAGAAAAAGATAGCTTTTATGACACAATAAACCACTGGGACTTTTTGCATATATATATATATATAAAATATATCTTACAAACACACTAAAACCTCTCTCGCGAAGTGTATTCCCCGTCGATCCTAATGTCCTGACAATGGGCACAAACTTTTGTGTCCGGCAAAGGGTCGCATCGCGAGCTTTTCACTGGGCAGCACCGGATTTAAAACAGAAAACTCTTTTGTTACATCGACATTATATTGAATGTGAACTTTTCTATTTTGTGTGCACGTAAAGTCGCCATTTCGCCCCTTCTCTCTCTCTTTCTCCCTCTCTTTCTATCATATATATGGATGTATTACATGTAATTCCTTTGACAAGGACTTTTGTGATAGTATATATATATATATGTATATATATATTATATTGTTCGATAAACACGTACGCAGA
>JAAAKO020054470.1:0-10787 GCA_010015015.2 Bolitophila cinerea | reverse complement strand
TTTTTATTTATATACAGCTGCTATACTATTTGTATATTTGTATGTGTGAAGTTTGAACTTGAGTATATATCCCTGTAATACAACATATATTCTTCTTGAAAATTGTTAAGATGTATTTCTTCAGCAGAATCTTCGACCAGCAGTCGACCTTCAACGTTTTAGATTGATCGACAAGGGGAGAGGGTATGGGATAAAGACCCGTCTATAATATTATAATAGCGTTGTGTTCAGGCACGCAGACTGGATCCATTGAGATTCACTCATATGATTATTGGTATCGAAATGACATTGTATAGAGGTAAGATTACTTTTGATTAAACCATTTAGAACTATCTATAACTATATGAAGGAGATTGTCTGCTAAAATTCGGTAGTTTGTTGAATAAGTTATATACCTGATCGACATCAAACGATAACAGAAGTAGAGAAAATACCTCGATTTTTCGTCACTAAAATCATATCCCTGCGGTAGAGAGAAGAAACTACTGATCTGATTAGGAGATTACAGTTTTTGGTAATGCTAATATAAGGATAAGCATATTTTTAACTGTTTCTGAATAGGATCATTATAGATTTCAAAAAGAGGCTTTTTTTGTCTAACTCTTAAGTCTTATATTTGTTAAATGATTAAAAAAATGATATATAGCATTATATAAACTGTTAATGTTAGGTTATATTTACGTAACGTTATATATTTCATTGACTAACTAACTTAATTATTATTTTTAAATATGTAATCATATATAAATATAGTATTATATATTTACTATGGAATTCTATATATATATATATATATATATTTATGTTGATTTTATATATTATATATTGTTTGTATCTGTAAAGATTGTAAGTTATTATTTTTTAACGACATCGAATTTAGCGTTCACCTTTAAATTTAATACTGTCCACCAAATAATTAAAAGTCTACCACAAAAAAAAATGGTTCACCTAAAAAATAAAAAATAATTCTAATTATATGAAAATGTGCACCTACCAAGTCCAAGTGTGCACACACAAAAAACGGTGCGCTTAAATTTTTAGACTGCGCATATTTATAAGAAAACGAAAACCTTTTTATTGTATTATACTTTCTAGCAGGTCATTTATGTTTTTTCTCGGTGAAAACAATTATTAAAATAATATTATTAAAAATAATATTATTAAAAATAATATTATTAAAAATAATATTATTAAAAATAATATTATTAAAAATAATATATTTAAAATAATAATTTGATAAAAATAACCCGATGAATAAACGACTGAACATAAAAAATGTATTTTAAGTCTTAATAGTTGTGTTGAACCATTTATAGAAGTCGCTATTATTACGGTCGTATATTAAAACGACCGCTTGGTATGCTATCTGCCCTAAATGCAAAGTACACCTAATATCCATCTAAATAATGACATTTTAAATAGCATTAATTAGACACCACATTTTTTCTGATTTTTCGAAGGGGTTCTTTGGTAGTCTAAATCCAGATTTTGATGATCTCCAACCGATAAACGCGTTAGCCGCCATATTTGATTTTAAAAAATAACTCACTTAATTATAATTGTTACTATACGTATTATAATTATAACTTGTTGCAAATTAAATTCTGTATAAATAGATATTATTCTTTAAAATTGATATTTATCTAAAAACTAAATAAAAAACAAAAAAAAATTATTGCAAATTCACCTTTATTTTTATTTTAATTTTCGTAGCAAGTCGTTTCTTATCTGAAACTGCCTGGATTTATGATTTAAGTTTCATTTAGCATATCTGGGAATAGAGCTCTTAGAGTTCTCTAACTGCTGTTTGTGCATCTTGTTGGATTCTTTCCACAGACTAAATTTGAAATAATTCCCCTGGAAAAACTCTTTACTAATATAAACATAAAAAAATCAAAGTAAAATGGCCATGCTTTTCAAAAATCCATTGATTCCTAAGATGTTTCCTATAATTTTTCACTAAACTCTGAATACACGGTAGCATTCAGAGTATAGTGAAAAATGATGTACGTTTAATGTTTCTCTACAAATAAAAAAATATTGCAATATATATACGAGTATTAATTCCACATAAAAAGTGATGACGTAACGTCGGCCAACGTGACGCCTCCACACGAGGATTTGCTATTTATAAAGGTAAACCCTAAATTCGTGCTTTAGTATTATATGTTATATATATATATATATATATATATATATATATATATATCATATACTATGTATAGTATATAAAAAAGCTTCCATTCACAAACACGCAGAAAAGGCCATTTATTATATTAGATCTACGATGACGTAAGTTTTTTATGTTATATATCCTATCAACGTATTATATTGTATTTATATATCATTTTTATCCTTTACTATTCGTTTGAGTATATATATATAAATTTTATAGTGTGTCTAGTCTAATATATAAATTTAAATATTTATAATAAGTTATGATATATATTATTATCTAAATGTGTTATTATTATCATGTATACTTAAATATGCATTTTAAGTGTCTCATCTGTGTGAGTTAATTTATTTATTTTATGCAAAACTCTTATTTTTATACTAAATAATTTTTAAGGTAGGTTAAAAATAATGATTTTATTTAATTTCTTCCTTTTCCTATTTATTGGATCAAAGAGGGGTTAATTAATAAAGACTAAAAAACACATCGATTATCTACACAAAACTCCATTTTTGGGAAGTTCGGGTGACTGTAAAAACAAACATTTAAACGTAGCACGTTTACTTAAACGTTTAATTAATCATTTAAAAATCAGATGGGCTAATGAAATGAATATAACATCTTTTTTATAAAACAACAATATTGTTATATATATTTTAAAAAAGAAACGATTTCTTTTAATTACATTGTCCTTATGTACATATTTTTAAATGTATACACAGAAAATTTTAATTCTGTCCGAAAAATAAAAGTTATAAGCACATTTGTACGCCGGTTGAAATTTCTTCTGAAACTTTGAAAGCGTTTTTTTTATCAAAACTGTGTTTTTGGAGTCGCTGAGCAAGATTTCTCAGAAATGCTCAACCAATTAGTCTTAAATTTTCCGATAAATATATTTTATTTTATTTAGATATTTTGACAACCCACCATTTTATTAAAAATTATATTTTGCTTATAACTTGTTAGGGAAATCGATTTCTTTTCTTTTCTACTGCTGAGACGTCTTTTTTAGAGAAAATAAGTATGTCTCAAAATAAGTATGTCTCATTATAAAAATATTATATTTAGATAATTTAGTTATTAGTGTGTATATAATTTTTTTTTGACATTCAAATACTAAATTTTAATTTATCGTATTTTTGGTTTGCTTTTATTTTTTTTATATTTTTTTCTTGTAGATATTGCAATACCGGATTTTGAAATACGCAATTTTTTTTCATTTAGTGAAATCTTTTCCAAGTTTTACCTAAAATTTTATTCATAATACATATATGATATATGTATATCAACTTAAATCCTTTCCACCTCTTCTCTCTGTACAACATGCAATCATTCATCATCATCAGTATCAGAGCCTATCATGTATATACGCATACACCCACGCAAGAGTTTTTCATTCATACTCCGATCGCCGAGACCGAGCCGCGACAAATGCGAGAGTGTGAATCAACCCCACGCAGCCCACACACAAGCAAGCTCCTGCAAATGAACGAAATTCTCATATTTTATTTATATATACAATCTCTTGAAAATTCATATTTTCAAGAGATTGTATATATCGGTGCCAGTATGACGATATAGCGACCACTGTGTGCATGCGGGAGAGAGAGATAAAGAGAGACCGATACGTGTATTGTGCGCGCGTGTGTCGTGTTTGTATACTCCGGCGTACGGCGGCGTATTGCCGCCGTGCGCATCTCCGTTGGTTGGCTGGTACTGTTTTACGATACATCGAATATGAATGAAATGACGTAGCGAGCGAGAATCACTGTGTAAAACGTGCGATTATCAACATAGTCAACAACACATATGATTTACCCGCGCTCTCTCACTCACACGCACACACACTCATATGCATTTATATCAAGGCGCGCGCGATGAGAGTGTGTTAGTAACGTTTTGCGCGTATTTGTATACTCTTTTTAATGTATAGTCTAGTCTCTAGTCTTTATAGTATCTAGTTTACTGTATTCATAGGTTATATAGCCAAAGAGCACAGTGTCGCATGCGCAATAGCACCCAACGACGATGAACAGAGCGACATAAAACGCAACGCCAAGGCGTATATAGATGAATGTGTGTGTGCAAAGTAGGAGTGCCGCTCACGCGTTCGTACTTGTCGTAAAAACGGTGCATGAAAGCACACGAACACGATATGGACCTGCTGTGTGTGTGAGCGGCGCTTGTATGTGTGTTTGTATGCTCTGCGCTGTCTGCTGCTGTCTTCTCTCTATCGTGATTCGTGACATTCATTCGACGTTCGAGTTTAATCGTTCAATGTTAAGCAGAGTTTCGAGCAGAGCGGACGCACGGCTAGTGGTGGTTCATTTCTTGCTTGCGCACATAATAATCATAAGCAGTGAATTCATAGTGTATATCCATGTAAAAATACACAAAAGCCAGCAGAGCCAGTGAATAGTTTTTGTTGTTGTTGTCGTTTTCGTTGTTCTGTAAACAAGGTTGCCGTAATTCTGAATTCTGATTGAACTTTTGCGTTTGTTTTGTGATTTTTCGGTCGTGTGTTTACAAAACTATATTTCATTCAAGTTTTTGTGCGTGTGCGTGCGTGAGAGAGTGGTATTAATCGGTAAATCTGTCCACAAGTGCGTAGGTGTTTGCATCTCTCACCTCTAGTCGCATACACACAGTGTTTTTGTGTGTGCGCGATTGTTGTTATGCAAAGTGCGTGTTTGCTTTAAAATTAAACATACAAAATAACAATAAAAAACATGCCGGAAACCGACAGTTCCGTTGGTGCAGTATCCAAGAGTTGGTTGCAAGGAGAATTGCGCCAAGCTACAGAGAACACAATTCTACTCGATTGCCGTAGCTCAAATGAATTCCAGGAAGGCCACATCCGGTCAGCCGTTAACTTCTCTATTCCAAGTATCATGCTGCGGCGTCTGGCGGCTGGCAAGATTGACCTGACGTCCACGATCAAATGTCGTGATCTCAAGAAACGCATTGAGAGTGCATATAATGACAGTTTGTTCGTTCTGTATAATGATACCGCAGATTTGCTGCTGCCAGCCAGCGGCAGCGGTGCGGCAACGCAGTCGACAACCGACGCGGCGACCACAATCAACGTGTTGCATCGACGGCTCAAACAAGATGGCTGCCGTGTTGTTTGTCTTGACGGTAAGTTCTTGTTTTTTTTTGGTTGTTGTTGTTGTTAAGTTTAATGTTTTTCTCTTACCAAGAATGGTGAGCAAAGAGAACATATCGGACAACGCGGTCGTTATAAGATAGCGATATAGTATTTTAGTATAGCAACGCATGCGTATCCAGCTCAATACTCGATAGTGTTTTTTTTTGTACTTACCGTGCAGTTGAAATAGATAAATCTTAAGAGCAGCAATAGAGAAAAACGTCACACTAATACAGCTGAAATTCCAGTTGAGAATACACTTTATTACCGCAATTTGATATTGTGAACTTGCACCGTTTGCACACACTCTATCAAACTTACGACAAACACTGTGTAGACGTCGCAGACGGGATCGGGAGACGGTGACGTTGACGCGGTACACACACGGTAAAAACACAAAATAATACGTGCATCGGTATGCGTGAGAGAATATGTTTGCATGTGTGCGCTGGCAACGCGTTATACAACGGCAAGGCAACGGTGTATGTATTTGTACGCGCTGCGTTTATATTTTATAATACATAAATATATAATTCATAATATAAAAAGAGTACAATATTTATTGGTTTTTGTTCAGCTCGGGATTTATTTAATAGCCCAAACATTCCGGAATTTAATGCGCGCGTAACAGTGTGTATTACCAGTATATATATATATATATATATAATATATATATATGTTTATATACCTGGTACCGCGCATGCGCAGGATTTTGGGTTTAACGCCCATCGCACGTCGCTCGTCGAGTCGTCGACGTCGCGCCGCGCGTGCATTTCATTATGCGATCGACGCAAACGGATCGAGTGCAATGTCTTTTATAATATTATATATTTATATTTATTCCGTATCTCGCATGCGCAGACGCCGACGCACCGTTGGATTTTTTGTTTAGTATTTATATATATATATATTATATGCATTTAACAGAATATTTTTTGTGGACATTATTGTAGTTATTATTTTTGCAAAATTATTAAAAAAGGGTTACACAATTTTGGTTTTAGTCACAATGATTAATTAAATAAAACAAAAAAACAACTCAATTTAGCGTTAAAAAATACAATTCTGTCTTTAAAAAAAACCGTGCTCTTATTAAATAAAAAAACTCGTAAAAATAAAAAAAGTTCCGATAAAAAATAAAAAAATGTACGCTTAAAATATCAAGAAACGTTCTATAATATTTAATGAATGTGCTCTAACTTTTAATGAAGGTAATGCAGATTTTACAATTCAATTATTAGAATTAAAATCTTTTGAAGGTGTATATATTATATCAACCACATTGTTTTCTGCATAATTGGAATCATGAAAAACATGTTAC
Organism: Bolitophila cinerea; assembly: GCA_010015015.2. Lineage (NCBI taxonomy): Eukaryota > Metazoa > Arthropoda > Insecta > Diptera > Mycetophilidae > Bolitophila > Bolitophila cinerea. Next base: position 4,142 of record JAAAKO020054470.1, on the reverse strand, counting down.
AATAAATAAATTATTGTACCCAAAATAAAATGAATCAATTAAAAGTTGATTATCACAAAGAATATTGTGCCAAAAAATAATTACACAAATATTTTAAAAACTATTTTACAACAAAAATTAAAGTTTATTACACAAATATTGTTTGTCTATAAAACAATTTGCTGTTTTATACATAATTTAAAATGGGCCCTAAACATATTATCAAAAAAACAACTAAAATAGGTGACAAGCAAAATGTACTTTATAAAAATACCCCATAATCTCTTTTCTCTCTTCTTCCCTTTATGTAGGGTTGTCAGATGGTCGTCAAAGAAAAGAGGACATTAATTCAAATGTACATTCAATTTGATTAATTATTAATTAATTAAAAAGGATTATTATTATTTTTGTGATTACATTTTGTTTAAAATAGTCGAAGTTTTAAAAATATATTTATCGATAGAATTGCAAGTTTAAAAAACCCGAGGCATATCGGAAATATTATAAGTATTATTGCAAATATTTAAAATAAATTTACTAATAATATAGTAAATTAAAGTCAATATTCACAAATATTCATAATAATATAAACAAATATTTTATGAATGCGATATTATTATTATTTACAAATACCAAGATTACGAAAAATTACTCATTATTATTTAAAATATTGAAAACATATTCAATTAATATAATGAATTATATTATTTTTTGCAAATATCAAGAATACTAACAATATATTTGAAAATATAGAAAATGTATTCGCTAATAATAGGAATACATTTAAATTACGAAATGAACAAAATATTTAAAATATTATTAATAATATATTTTATGGTGTATATGATTTTTCCAAGTGATTTGCTCTTCAAAAAATCATACATAAAAAACTGGGGGATGGGTATAACCCCCAAATCACCTACGCTTTAAAACACTACTAATCGTTTGTGATTTTTAAATATTAAAAGTTTGTTAATGTTTTTGGTTTTAAATGCATTCTTCAATTGAAAAAAGAGAGAGGACACATTTTTCAACCCTAAAAAGAGAAAATGTCCCCAAAAAGAGGACGCCTGACAACTCTGGCTTTATGTTTTTGTTAAAAAAAGAATAGTGAGGCGCAGCACATGATTGTTGTTGTGTACTGAAAATGTTATGGGGTCTTTTTCATGCCGCCAAATCCCGAAGGCCAAAATCCTGGTTACTGGTTACTGTGCAATTTTTGGTCTTAAAAATCGCATGATTTTTCGAACACAAAATTATGTTGAGGCTTGGCATAGACGTTTGAAAGTAGTTCGAGGTCGAAAAAATATGGGCTAAAATAAAATTATTTCAAACTTAGTGAAAGAATTGAAAAAAAAAGAATTCAATGGAAAATCATGTTTATTTGATTTTCTTCTTATGAAATATATATTTATTTATGATTTTTTAATTTAGTTTTAAGTTTAATAAGACAATGCATCTTTTGTTTTATTAATTTTAACATTGACTATTAATATATATAACAAAAACAAACTAAAAATACTAAAAAAAAAATACAGAAAAACACAAAAACAAATATTATGTCCATTCGGGATTTTTGAATTGTTGATTTGTTCCTATCCCGTTATTTTGAGAAAGGAAATTTTTGTAGTCATACTTATATTTGGGTAAATCTAAAAATGTTTTCTTGTAAGATTTTGGATTATATATCTTTCTTCTTCTAATTTATTTATGGGTTACTTTACTACACGATTTTATATATGGATTTTAAATTCATTATCCGGGACCTTCTGCTATTCTTTTAATAGGACACATTTCTTGTCAAGTTTTGATCCTTTGTACGCTGCCGTTTGTCAGCCATAACCACAGCCTTAAACAAAAATTTGAAAAAATAAATAATAGGAATGAAAGTTTTTAAATACCTCATATATATATACATATATATATATAATAATAATTATTATTATTCGTATGTAACATATAATATATAATTTATATTTTTAATTTATAGAAAGTACATAGTTTTTTTATATGAAATATAATGCAAGTGGAGTTAAATTACTGAATATTTTAATGCTAAACACATTTAATTATAATTTAAAGTGTTTCTTTTAAGTAAACCATATAGTGAGTACTGGTATTTCCATTGTGCAAAAATTAAAGGTCTGCACACGCGCGACAACGTTGGCGGGCGATGACAGGCGCTTCGTGCGTGCGTGTACGCTCAGCAATTTAGGTTCATAATTATTGTATACATATATAAAATACATAATACATATTTTATGAAAAACTATAGCACTGTACTTGTATAATAAAACTATATATAATTGAAGTGCATGCGCTCGTGTGTTCTCCTCCGTTGTGCGCGCCTTCGTGGTTAGTGGCTGAGCTAGAGAGGTTTTAATTCAATACAATTTAGCGCACCTAACTTGAGGTCACATGTGGCTTTATGAGTGACCGGCATTTGTGGTATAATCATGCTGTACTCGCGAGAATGCGTGTGGGAGCTATATATGTACGTACATTCATAATACGTTTAGTTGACCCCATACTCGAGCTAGATTAAGTTTAATTGACTGCGTAGAAATGGTATTGTACCGTTTTATTTGCCAGTTAATCCAGAACTAACATTTTATTCAAAATTTAATAATTAAATCAGATATCGTTTTGTTGATCAAATTATCGGAATTTCGCCGTGTTGCAAAGAACTGTGGGTTTTCTGAAGATGTATCGTTCTAACGAAGTGTCTTTAACTCAGAGTTAGTCATTTTTGAGAGATTGAAAATATTTTACCAAACAAAATTCTGTCCAAAGCATTTGTGGTAATTTTAAATATGAGATAATCTGAACAAATTTGCTGTTCGGAAAATTAATGCGACAAGCTTCAAAAATATTCTTTATAAAATCTCTTTTCCGGCAAGTGTTCTGCATAAACAAAAACTGTATTACATTTTTAGCTTATTTGCATTATAGTATATATGGAATTGAGAGCAGTTTTCCATATGTTTGTCTTTTATTTAGGATAGCCTGACTTTCGCCATGTAGTGTATGTAAATATGTTTGATTTTAATAAAAAGTCCAAGACAAATCCAATAGATTGTAATTCGAAAACGAAATGATATTTTGTGTCCTATTTTAAAATGTAGTTTCCGATAAAACTGCAATAGCGATAATATGCGATAAAATGCATTGTTTTTTTTTGCTAAAAAGAAACAGCTTATTAATATGAAATCCTAAACGTTTTAAGGTTCTTTGGTAAATCATATTCACGCAATCCATCAATTGTGTTCTATCTGAAAGAGATCTTTACCATTCAAGATCATTAAATAATATTAACAACAATACCTGTAGCTTAGAGCAGAACTGTGTCTATTATATATGCTCGGGCGCACTTGCGAATACGGAGACTCATAAAACGCACTTTGCATCAATAGCCCCTAACGACTATGTACTATATACTGTTTGGTGTTATATAGCATTTGAGAACACCATAACCGACGAGAAGACGGACGGTGAATGTGTATGTATTTACGATCTCTGGCGAGCACAAACAAAACTTCAACATATAAATAAATCACACCTTTTCGGGATTGAGTATATATATGTATATATACAAGTATATTATATTATATATACTTATGTATACAGGTATAGACACTATGCCGAATAGAGAATGGCATAAAAGTCGTATTCATTCATTTGAATATTTCCAGGAAGATGCCTTTATGAATGTGAGCACAAATCGTTAGTCTATTATTATTGGGCATGTATGTAAAATTGTAAACTCGCATCTCTCATACATGCATACCAGTACATATCATATATATATTACACATACATATACATCAGTATAGCTTTGTCTGTTATGTTAAAGCTCTTTGTTTAGTTATACAGTGCTATTTTTTTATTGATATTGATGCAGAGAGGTGTAAACTGTATGTTGTATATAAACTCAAGAAAATTCGTAAAATCGCTCAGTGGGTGCGCAGTTTTAATTTTATCGCCATGATTCAGAGGAGTTTTCTGGATAATGAAATTATAGTTCAGTACAAAGATGCTTCCGCACAGTTTTTTATATTCGAATTACTTCATACGATAAAATCTAAATTAGTCATTGCGTCAGAGTATTTTCTATCCGGTACGACAGTAACCATTAAAATGTGTATATATATATTCATTCATAA
>JAAAKO020054459.1:0-10788 GCA_010015015.2 Bolitophila cinerea | reverse complement strand
ATTAGTTTTATTATAAGAAACATGTAAGGGGCATCCCTGCATCCAAAAACTCACACAATGAAGACAATACACACAAATGCGAGGAGAAGAGGGAAACCAGCTCTGAATGTTGGAAGAAAAGATAAGAAGAGAAGACGTGAAGACAAGGAGAGTAGAAGATCTTAAGAGGAAGCTACAGGAACTACAGACCGGTGCCAGTTACAGATTGCCGAGAGAAGTTGTGTAGACGGAGTAAAGCAATACGCGTTGCTCACAAGAAAGACGCTTCTTGAGCCCATGCCCCGAATTACCCGTTCCTACGAAACGCCACCACACTGTGCAATATATACGGTGTATAGAGCAAAACCTTAGTTGTTCCCGATAACCTGCAACAGCCCAGCAAATTCATCGCAGCGACTTCCATCAGCGCATGGCAGCCGCTGCATCAATCTCAGGATTCTTGTGAAGTGTGTGTGACTGTGCGGTAAATGAATATATAACGTCCTATAAACGTCCTCGTTTCCCAATTAGAGCGCTTTCGCGAATTGTGTGTGTTTTAGTTAATAGTTATTGGGCATTACTTTTTAAGAAATAATTTAGTTTAGGAAATGGATTAGTTAGTAATGAGTTTTAATAAATCTTGTGTTATTGTTAAAAGTGTGTGTATTTAGCGCGTTTATATAGATTAAGCGATTCACGATTCACGCCGAGTCAGCGCCAGGCACACCGAGAACGCTGAGGAGGTGGTTTGTACACCGAAACTGACTAAATACTTATGTAATGAGGGGGTTCAGTTCGGCAGCACCTTATTCACGCTTGTTTTTTTGTAAGTAAACTTTCGGTTACATTATCCAGGATAAAAATTAAAATGTAAATATTTATTTCTTTATTTATAATCTGAAGGTGTCTGCCCCCTTTTAACTCTCTACCGAATTTAGTAGTAGTTCTATTTATTCAATGGTCTAACCTCGATAATTTTTTTAAATATTCGCTAGTTTAGTATAAGATCACATAGTTTTGTGCGTTCCTATACTATTAATGTTAGGCTCTCAATTTACCGTTCGCTAAATAATAACAATTTTGTCCTATAATAAATTAAAATAATGCTCTTATTTATTAAAAATATATGCAAAATGCGAAAATTAATAAAAGACTTTGATGCAGAGGATATATGTGTAAGAAAAAATAACCTGACACAGTATTGCAACATTCACGTAGCCATTATTTCCAGTACTTGACCATCCGAAAAAGAAATAGAGATATTATGTCCGTTCTTGCAAAATACATGGATTTAATGTCCATTTTTATGGACATTATGTCTGCTTTGAACATACATGTATATTGTCTATGTGTAAGTCCATTTAAATAAGGTCCATGAACCTTATGTTCGTTTAAAGCTGAAATAATGTGAATTATATTCCCTGGGCATTATACTTATATAATATATGCTTTTAATATTGTCTAGTTTAGTGGGATATGATAACAAATTGCTTGTCTTTACTTTAGTTTCCTAGGTTATTTACGAAGCAATCCAGGTAAACAAGCAAAGATACACACTAAGAAATACTCAGGTTGATTTACAAAATAGTTCAATGAAGATTTTTAAAGGACATTCTACAGGGAAAATACATTTCTACTTTAAAAGTCTTGCGGCGCGTCATTACCAATATAGAAATAACTCGAAGGGATAAAAAGTGTTTTGGTGGAACGAGTGCATCAAACGACTTTGAATGGACTGTTGCAATGAAAAAAACTACCTTGCCACTGAACAGCTTCTTTGACTTTAGTTCAAACGAAGACAAACGTACGCAACGGAATTAAAAGACGCAGAAAAAAACGTTATGACAACTATGTCTGGAAGCAGATACATGGGGATACGCTTATAAGTTCGTTATAACAAGAATCAAGGACAAAAAGGTGCCCAAAAATGCTACGAGAGAATGTTGAAACGCTCTTTTTAATACATTAGACTTACAGGGTGCAAAATATGCTGTACCCACCAGACAATATTATGGATACAATTAACCAGCATCATATTTTACTCAGTGGCTCTTATTGACAACCATTGGAAAAATTCACACGTAACCCACTATGAAGTTGGAAGAAATCCTATGCTCGATCGCACTGCAGTTAGACAAAGAATAAAAACAATCTAGCAAATTATTTACTTGCAATAGACATTGTAGAAATTAAATTCGCGGGTTTCTGTCCGTAAAATGAGAACGTACCATTATTTTGCTTGTTTTTTTATTATAATCAAAACCAAGCAAAAATCTGTACATGTAATTCTTGAAAAATAAAATCAAAAATTTCAACGGATTGGAGGTTTTAATAATGACATTGCTTGGAGAAAACAGGTGCTACACGATCGAGTTCCGATGGGGCAACACAAACTAATGATAGTGTACAGTAAAGATGTAGTTAAAACTAAAACTATAAGTTTTATTCCTATTCGTCGTCGATACTTCTCATGACAATATAGTTGTTAACACCCTAAATTCAGAAGCTAATTGGGTGCCGCCAGCGATACCATTGCAAAAATAAATTAATCAATATCAAAATGGAATGAATTCAAAGGGATAATTATCGCAAATCATGCCGAAAAGGGGTAGAAAAAATACCAATTTACACTTACTTCGGATGGCGTCGCAGATCGTCCAGCGCATCGACCACCTGGGACACATTTGATGTGAGCATCTTAAAGTTGCTGTGTTGATTAGCTCCTGCACTCACTTCGAATTTGTACTTTGCCACTGGCTTGAAATGGCGCAACAGAATCGTCTGCAATACCGTACAGTTCTGGACGAGTGCCTTCGAGATGCGTGGCTAAACGACAAACGTAATAATATATTTTTTTAAATATTATTTCCAAATTCTATATCTACAATGTTTGAGTCCTCGTAGCGTTCATAGTGTAGCGTTGGAAATACATTCGTTGGTGTTTCGCCGTTCGTCCACGAACAGTTCAAAATCGTATCCTCGAAATAACGTACAGTACCCCAGTCCAGGGGCAGCGCAAATATTTGCGCCAGCAGCGTACGAATCTCACGATCAGACCACGATCTATAAGAATAAAGAAAAAGAAAAAAAACGATGAAGATTAATTTTAGACATAATTATGCAAACTTAACTCACCCTGAGCGATCCGTATCGAAACGATCGAAAATCTCATCGATCGTTTGTGGCCTCATCTGTAGCATTAGATGATGATAGTAGCTAAACGCAAACTGCATGTCGTCAGGATGCCGGAAACGATGCGACCGAGTTGCACGAAACTCTTTTGCATACATTGTGAGCAGTTCGTCGACAATGTTTCGATTAAGCATAAACCCTACGTGTGCCATTACCTTGCGGGGTTTACAGCAACCGTAGCGCTCGTTAAAAACCTGATTCGTGTGTATCAGAGATTTGGCAAATAGATCTTTTGAGCTTGAATTGTTGTCCGATGTAGGTGTAAAATCTTGAGTGTTCTTGTGAAAGCGACGTAACGACCGATCGCGTTCGGTGTGATTGAGATTAAATGCACGCACCGCTTCGACAGTATCATTATTAGAGCGTAAGCTAAGCGTATCGATTAAATGTTTTAGTTGCTGTGGTGGTGGCACTGCTATAACCTCATATTTTGTTTTGGCGGTATGTATGCAATCGCCGCCATCGAATTGACATGCTTCAACGTTGCAGCTCTTGTCGCATGTGCCATCACCTGCAAAAAACATATCATTTGTTTAAAATATATACAAAGAATATATCAGGGATTTAACACACCCAAATACGCCCAGGGACAGTGTGCAGAACACTCGGGCACAGTCCAGGCCGTCCGCACACGAACGCCACTGCTGTGCGTGTACAAGTCATCCGGATAAAGGTTACTGTTCAGAAAGATATCATCATTGAGGTACAGAAAATTTTCAGACAGACCCGGTATACGGTGAAGAAACGTTTCGATGACGGCTGACGAAAATGTGGGTAATATCGATCGATTGGGGCAGATTGACGCATGACTGACAACGGACACACTTTGCGTCTGCTCCAAATCTAACCAGTGCGGAATCTGTCCGTTTGTTACAATGTATATGTGTCGAATCCAAGGTGCATACTGATATACTGATCTGTAATTAATACTTTTAAATTATATTGTACATTATAATAGGATTAGTATTTTCAAAAGTTTTACCTTATTGAGTACTTCAGTTCGTTCTTGTCGTCAAAGCGTGAAAGATCGTACTGCGGATTGTATGTTAGGGCATCGGCAATGAAATCCGGATCGGATCCATTGACCCAGGTGTACACAATATCAATGGGTTCCTGTACATATAGACTGTTATCGTACGTTGCTATACACTAGAAAACAAAAATATTATGTGAGGTTAAATACGACTTCGGTACCATAGAAAATCCAAATATACCAGTTTTGAGACACCGCCATAAACCAGAACTATGCATAAACAGATAAGCATACCGGTCATAACAAGCAGCACTCCGGTGGCGAGCGGTAAACGCTTGTAATCTAGCCATAGACGTCTCAAGCATTTTGACCAGATCAATTGCATTTCAAGTGCATTTATATTTATATATTCTATATTCAGTCAGTCATTAGCATCATTTGAGATATCTTACTAATCAGGTCAGTGAAAATGTGAACTACAGAGCACAGCATCAGTGACCTAAACACAAAAAATTGTATGCACTATGATAACCGGCAGACGTTGTCAGCAACGGTGCATATTTTTTCCAATGATTGAATAGCGTAAACATTGTCGTTTGATTGAATAATTTAAATACATACAAACATACACTTATAGAAATACATCAAAATATAAATATTAAGCAAAAATAAGATAGTGAGAAATACTTGAAATTGCAATTTTTACAATTTAACAATAACATAATGCAGTACATGTAATATTTTATATATATTTTGTGTTGTTTGTTGTTGTGTTTTCTGTTATTTACATTTTTATTAAATTCAACATCAAAGCTGTCACGTGAACGCTGCATGTTATTCTTCTTCTTTATTTCTAATTTCATTTGTTAGGTGTCACAATATCAGAAACAATACCATATGGCATAATCTGCGAATCTTCAAATATTTTTCGAAATCGATATACTTTTATGCAGATATCGCTAAAATAAGTAAAATGATTAGTTTAAGTCATTTTCGAAAACAAAAAACTGTTGTGCAGATGTCGCTACAATGTGTTAATAAATTACCTTATATATTGCAGATGGCTCTGCTATTTGTAAATGGCAATTCGATTATTGATAAGTTATCCCGCCAGGTGCCGACACCGTTGAAAAGAGTTCCACATCCATCAAAGTAGGCAAAATACAAAATTACACAATATTTAAACAAAACGAGACTAAATTAAAAAAAACTAATAAAAAATGTGATAACAATCTTAATTAGGGTAGGTCTAAGTAGTAGTAGATTTTATATTTCGACATAATTACTTTTTAAAACTATTTAAAATCAAAATTAAAATACATATACGCTTGACGTAGGGGTGCCAACGGTCATTGTTGGTGGTTTTTTACATTATTTAAAAGGTGGATTTTTCTGATATTAAATTTATTAATATAATTTATTTACTATTAGTAATAACAATATTTACAAAGTTATATAAATAGTAGTTAATTTATTTTAAAAATATGAAGATGAAAAAAGAATTATAATAAGAGAGTGTCAAAAAAGTTTGAATTTATATAAATAACGCAGACGGAAAGGGTATTTATATTTGGTTTCCAGAGGTGGCATTTTCATGAGGGCTGTGAGCTGTGACTGGATAGTTTTTTTTAAATAAATTTTATTATATAAAAGAGAAAAAGTAAGAATTCAAATGTATTTCACATGTGCGACTAAAATGATTTCATTTAAATAATTATTTTTTTTTTTCAAAGTGTAACCTAAATGAGTAATTCAAAAAAAAATTATTGACCTTAATTTGCAAAAAATGTTATATATAAAAAAAACTAAAAACACTCATACGAAGGAGAACTCAATTATTGCAGATTCCCAAAACGACGGGCCCAACCCGTTTTCATCAAACAAGGTGGTAGGAAGATCTTTCCCCTAAGAGGACCCCCAAGAGCGTCCAATGCAGGAGAAGCCTTTCAAGCTCAAACAATTTATCGATGATCGAAATAATGTACACAAAGATATAAAACGTCTGATAACATCAATTAAGGTAGCATGGAGTGACCTGTCTGAGACACTGAGGAATGGAGCTGCAAAATTTGGCCACAGTCCAAACGCTGACCCAGGAGATCGTCATAGAATGAAACCTGGACGAGATCACCTGAAGACGGTGGCATGAAATAGATCCCAAAACATTTTCAGTATACAACAACAATCATGTGCTGCGCAAGCGCACGACACAGAATCGGTAGTGATCTCCGCAAAAATAAACGGAATTAGTTTTTACAGCTGTTACGCCTCCTTGACTAAATATCCAAGAGTTCAACATGCTGCTGGATAAAATAGCGGACAAAGCAAAAGGACGCCACCAAACGATCATCGCAGGAGACTTAAACGCATGGGCGTTGGAATGGGGCAGTAAGTCCGTCAACACCAGAGGCACTATGCTGAATGCTGCTGGAAACATTTGTTCGGAATCGCTCGCAAATCACGGTCGCACCTCAACGTTTCGGAAAAGTTGATACTTTTGATAGTAACACCCAACAGAGATACATAAACTGGAGAGCGAGCGTTTTATCTTCAGCAACCACCAGGCTTTTATCTACAATGCCGTTTAAGTAAAAAAGCCCAGAGGAGCCTACTATGGTCCACGAAATGGTTCGACAGAGAACTTTTTAGGGACATAATAGAACTGTTAAAATGTTATTATTATTATAATACAAGAATCATACATTCCCAGAGAACCTGTTACGACATGGCAGAATGGACGAGTTGTTTTCTTCACAAGTCTTGCAACACTTCTTTACCAAAAAAAATCAAAGAATGATTAAAGACAGTATTCCAAACATATTCACCAAAGAAGCCCTTGTATGTAACCGGACCTTTTTGCATAAATAATGCAGGCCTGCCTGAAAGAGGGAACGTTTCCAAATGTTTAGAAAAGCTAAAGCTGATCCTAATCCCCAAACCAGGTAAACCTCCTGGAGAGCTATCCTCATACCGACCAATTTGCCTTTTGAACACACTGGCTGCTTCCCATTACGGAAGGACAAGACGGGTTGTCAAACCTACCATTCGGATTCAGACGTGCGAGTTATAAAATAGACGCTGTCAGTACGGTGGCCACATTTATAAATCAATCAGGACTTAGCAATGGACAATGGACAAAAATTCATTTAACTCCGCAAACTGGGGACACATTATATCCTCGCTTCAGAAATTTGGCGCTCCTTATATATTGTAAGGATTCTAGATGACTACTTCCAAAACCGATTCCTTAAAATAGAAATGTTGGCAAACGAAGCAATTACGACAGTCCGAGCATGGCTACAATCAAGTGGACTTGAACTGGCCGAGCATTAGACGGAGGCTGTTCTTTAAGCAGACGCAAAAAGAATGAAACAATTACCTAGGCGTAATACTATACGATAGACTGTCGTTTGTAAGACACGTAGGATTCGCACCACAGAGATCTAGCGGTACTAGCACTTATGATGCCAAACGTGGGTGGGCCCAAGAGTCAAACGCGCCTTTTCATTTCCAGTGTGGTGAGATCAATAATATAGAACTGTATGCCTCACCGCGGTTTGGGCAGGCACCCTACATGACAAGGGTACTAGACACTGCGTACCGTCAAGCAGTACTGAGGGCCATTTGCGGATACAGTACCATATCGTCATTGCGAGTATGTGTCCCGTAGATCTGATGGCAGTGGTAGCCAAACGTAGAAACGATGAAAGATCCTTGAACCCGGTAGAAAGGGGGCAGTTCTGATGGGACAACAAGGACAAAGGAAGATGGTCACGCCTTCTTATTCCCAACATCGATAAATGGCGTAACCGAAAATATGGACAAGACAATTTCCAACTGACGCAGTTCCTGTCTGGACACATCGGATTCGCATTGTACCTACATCGGTTCCAAATTCAAGATTCTGCAGATTGCCCAACTTGCCCAGACATCAAGGAGACTCAAGAACACGTCGTCTTCGAACGCAAGCGGTTCAAAGAGCACACATGGCGACGCTGTCTGGAGAACGGTTTACCCCTGAGGCTCCTAGTAGACGTCATGCTCCATTCTAGCGAAGCCTGGGACTCAATGGCGTTATCCAAATTGTGGACTCAACCAGATGAATGTGGACAACAGCAGTAATAGCGTAAGGTCACCCAACCCCTCCGAAGTAATATTTCACGGTCATTCCGGGGGTGTATAGGTCGGATAAAGTAGGTGGTTTTTGTGGGTAGGAATCCCACATACCATCCGAGTGGACGACGAATAAACATAAGAGCTATCGAGATAAGATTTATAATTTTTAGTTTATATTCTGAGATTAAATATATATATTTTTTTAATTATAAACTTTAAATCGTTCCTTCTAAGTAACTCTAAAAAAACTTTACGGGTTGTTACCTGTTTTAAGCGAACCACTACAAAAAATCTTTAATTTTTTATAATCTCAGAAATATTAATCGTAAAATAATAGTTTACAAATAATTAAAATAATAATATCGGCTTTAGAAAATTTTGTTTTAGAATGGTTTTTTTAATCCAATTGCTTTTGCCTACAAATGATTGCTTCGATGACTGCCTTATTTTAATCTAATAAAAATCCTTTGGTAAACCATAAGCACAAAGAAAGAGAGCTACCCCAAAAACATATAAATAAAATCACTTCCTTTTTATTTCTTACCTATTGTTTCACTCAAATGTCTCGAGTACAGTTTGAATTGGTTTGAATTTTATATTATGCACTATATGCAGCATGCAGTTTGGGGAACTCCAGCGAATATCGATTTAATCCAGCTTTTGAATACATAAGGAGAGTTACACACACACACACACACACACACACACACACTGCATAGACGACGCGCACACATTATATGCCAAACATTGCTTCGCACCACATCGCACTGATAGTGTTATACACATACACATACACTCCCATCATAATATATTATACTTACTGCGTTATTTTTAACATATATGTGTGTTTGAATATGCGATTCCTGCTAGACGCTTGGTTGCCAGATTTGTGTGCAGTTTATACTAATGGTCTGCACATTTTATGTTTTCGAAAATTGCTCAGTTGGTTCAAACATACCATTTATATGGTTTTTATACAAAACAATATAATTGGATTTTAGATACTACATTTAGATACTAGGAATATTGAGAGCTTAGAAAATTTAAAATTAAATTCCTAATTCCAGAAACATTAAAGATCATCATAAAACTGTAATGAAGATCTTAAAGTCTGGTGAGTAAGAAGGCATGTTTTATTTATATGAAATCCTTACATAGATCAAGTGATAAAAAAGACAAAGTAAAAAATTCATTAGTCTGAAATTAATTCAGAAAAACCAACCTACTGCATTACTGCATATTGGTCCATAGACAAAATCAAAATATTCATCCTAAAATTCGTAGATCCAAAGATAAACGAAAGTTACAAAATTGAAAAGCAGTTTATCAAAATGTATTTAAAATATAAAAAAAATCTTTTTAAAACTGGAAATAAAAACAAAAATATCCTTCTCTTTCTTATTACGATATTATTTTACCACAGCAAAATATCCTTATAGACGAAGGTTTAAAAAATTAAAGATTAAAAATCACATTTTTTAAAATGATTTTTGGGGTTCAGTATAAGGGTGAATTCCAAAGGCAAACCCAACCTTTTTTAAAACACATTGCAAATCTAAAATAGGTTAATATAACATTTTATATTATTATAGTATCGCTCGTCAGGTCGAGCATATTTTTATTGAATTTATTTTTAGTACTGTACAATTTTTGGTATAACTCAGCATTTAATCCTCTATTTGTAGGTAATTTTGTTGCATTTGCAAATTCCGATATTAATGTTAACATAATTATTGCTGGTGATTTAATGTTAATATGTTAATATGTTATCTATGTTTGAGAATTATTTTCTTTTCTCCTATTTGCACTGAATCTACTCGTACATGCTAGGATCTTTTTGTAGTGATTATCTCACTAGAAAACAAAATAAAATAAGATGGGAATCACGTCTCACAACAAATTTAACTGGTATGATCTGCCTGTGGATTCAAAACTTCGATTAGTTAAAACTGTCTTAATTCCTCATTTTATTTATGAAGAAACCATTTTCTGTTCAAGAAGCTTTAAATCCAACAGCAGGTTGAACGTTGCATTTAATGCTTGTGGTCGTAATTCTTTAAATTAATTTAAATTTATTTGTTGACCAAAACCTTCCTAATGTATCTTTTGCTATTTTATCAAAAATTACAACTTCCATATTGAACTATATGGATTAAAAAGCACCGTTTATTTAAATATATATTTGTGCAAACTACTTTGTGATTTAAAAAGATATATTGAACATACAAAATAATTATTAAGCTTATTAAAAAAAAAAAAATAATGATCGTACTTTTAAATAATTAAATATTTTTTTATAAAAATAAACGCAAATTATAAATAAAAACTGTCCAATTAATAAATGTGTGTACATTTATCTATACAATTGTGCAATTCAATAATCAAAAGCAAAAAAAATAAAAAAATACAAAAAAAAATATATTGAACAATTAACATACATTAATTTCAAGAGATAGTAGCGACGATGAGTTCTTCCCAACGATGGAAACATCTGGGCTCATCAAGGGTAGCTACAGAATAGTCTGTGT
>JAAAKO020054448.1:0-10788 GCA_010015015.2 Bolitophila cinerea | reverse complement strand
AAATCCCCACATTTTGGACAACTGTCTATATTTTTCTAATGTCATGTTTCGATTTTCTGCTCAGTCATGATGTTTTCTATTTTCCCTCCAATTTATGACGTTGAGTTACGGGTCACCCTGTATATGCATCATTATAGTATTTTTTTTGTTATATTATAAATAAAAATTGATGAAGTGGTTTATCCAAATTTTTTTTAAACGTAAAAAAGGAAATATTTTTTGAATAATTTTAATCATTTTTTTTAAGATAATCTAGCTAAATCTAATAATATCTCTATTTTTTATATTTTAACTTACGTTGGAGCACCACATTTGATTTCCTTGTCCGAAGTCAATTTTAAGGCAATAAGGCCATTTTAAGTTAAAATAGAAAATTATAACCTAATTACAATTTTTACAAAAAAATAGGCTTCAATACCGTCGAAACCGAACCCCAACACATATATTTCAATAACATTGCATTTCTAACTAGTTCTCCTAGATATACAGTGCATTCTTTGGCATTAGAGC
Source organism: Bolitophila cinerea (assembly GCA_010015015.2). Lineage (NCBI taxonomy): Eukaryota > Metazoa > Arthropoda > Insecta > Diptera > Mycetophilidae > Bolitophila > Bolitophila cinerea. The sequence continues at coordinate 10,278 of JAAAKO020054448.1, read as the reverse complement.
ATATACACGCTCAATTTATTTAAACTAACACAATAGCTTCTTCAATTGTGTCTACACACTGTAAACGCGATGTCCCTGCGCTTGCATCAGCTGTGCAGCTCAGTCGCTAAGATATGCGTAAATTTCTTTAAAATTATATAGTATCTATAGATATACTATATCTATACATGTGCAATTGTGCATGTATATACCGACTATATATATAATGCAACTCGAATATTGTGTCTTGCGTTTAAAGTATACGGCGTATAAATCTCGTGCCAACAATTTTCTTTAGTCTTTTAGGACTTATTTGGATTACGATTTATATGCAAAAGCAGGCTTTGCTGAGACTTTGGCGCAACAATATTGTAACTAACTCAATAGTTTATGTATACGAAATTCTAAAGCCAAAATGACCTGCCTCAAATGTATATATTTATATATATAAACATTCGAGTTTTTCTCTTTTAGTGTTTGCCAACAGAAATACGCACTTGCAAATTTCGAGCTAAGTTTTGCATTTAATTAATTTGTATATAAATTTTATATCTTATAATATATATGTATGTACAGCATAGATTTCGGAAATTTATGGTGCACACGCGCACTGCGTTTATGTTTCGAGAATAATTAGATTTATAATAGTCCATCACGATGCACATTAATATTATTTTTAGTAAATGGGCAGAGAGTCACGTAATCTAAAATGTTATGTCTGTTTGACAAATCTTGTCCTTGTCGAGGCTGTCGCCTTCGGTTATTACAGATGCGATATTTATTTGTTTGGACGTGCTGTGCGCTGCCTACCTACTTACACAAAATATGTATATATATATATATGTTCAACAATAGATCTGTCAGATTTTATGTCTTATATATAAATGTATGTATATTTCTATCAACTAGAACATGTCGAGATTATGTAATGCACTTTTGGTCATGTAAGCACACACGGTCGCACGGTCGCACGGACGCACGTGCATAAGGCATGTGTCGGTGCAACAGTGCGCGATGGCTAATGTACAATTGTGCAATTGTGCCTTCGTATGCTTATAAATAGCCGTTTCAGACTTTCTTTGATAAAATAACTAGCGATGCGGGTCGTCGATACCAAAGGTTGAGCCTCTCTATAAATGCGGCGTTCTGTGTCTTTTTCCTCTACCGGGTTCGGTCTCGCCATTACATAGGACATACACAAACACACAGGCGCGCGCGCGCTCTCTTATCGGCAATACATAGATGCACATGCACATAAATGCAATTATATATATGCAGATTATAATTTTGTGCACTCAGCCACAAGTCGCAAATCGTCGGTCGGTCGTTGTGCGTCTATATGCGTTGGCGCGCGTGCGTGCGTTTGCTCTACATTTAGTCTAAAATTAAGACCAAATTCTGCTATTTTAATGTTATTATTTATTGACAATGTGGCAACCGATCCGCGGCATAGCCAATTATACATATAGATACTCTGCGAAGACATATACATATATCTCAAAATGCACAAGTGCTCGAACACTTACAATGTACGGTTTGCATAGACAGTGAGAATGTGTATACCCGTCCCTAAGCAATGCATATTTGCATACCGCGAGCGTATTTTTCATGCACGCGCACGCAGAAACGCACGCACGCATTAGATAATTATTTTGCATTACTTTAAGGTGGCATGGCGTGGCGCACCGGTCGCGCTCGTGTGCCGGCGAGTTTATTGAAAACAGACACAATTTTGTGTCTTCGTTAAATTGGATGCGCGCACGCACGCTACATTTTTCAAGTGTATGCACATTTTAATATGAGACATGCAATTATATTCTCTGTATGGCACCGTAATTGCTAGAATTTTTGGCTAATTGCATGCAACGAACATAGTGAACTTTAAATACCTTTGCCTATGGGACTATACGATTTTGATGGACAAGCATAACAGTTTTTAATGCCTCTGCAGCAGAGATATTATCTTAATTCTAATCTATCTAATAATAAAAAGAACTACTCCATTTTTACATTGATTTTCCTTTGTATTTTTTGTAAAAATAAAAAAAAAGTATATATTGTATATACATCGGCTGGCTAGACCCTTAAATTAGACTTCGGCCGGTGGCTAAACGGCTAGGCTAACGCCGTTTTTTTGTCGGCTGCCGGCTAGCCGATTTATTTACTTTCGGCGGCTGCTAACCGGCCTCTAATGAGAAAAAATATATTTAAAATGTACTCTACATGAACATTTATCATCACAGAATCCATCGATAATTAAAAGAATTAAATTGCCCAAAATATAAAAGAAAATCCAGAATTTCCCGGAACGTCGCTTCACATAATGATGTTTGACAGGTTGGCCACCATGTGAAAAAGACGTAGCCACAAAGTAAAAGCGACATTTCAAAACCATGGTGATAACGGTGATTTAGAAGAGAAGGGGTTTAAAGATCCAATAAAAATTTAAGATCAACTTTTCCTACACATTTTCTGGTAAATGTGTCATATTTTCCATATATTCTTCGGTAAAATTCGAATGGCGAGCATTTGGTTGGCTCTTCTAAATATAGAGTTTTTTCTTGGATTTCTGTGGGATTTCCCTGGGATTTTATCGAGATTTTACCATTATTTACCGCATTTATTTTAATTTTTAAGGGATTTCAAAAGTTTTGTCGGAAGAAAATTTCGGTGAAAACCCGTAGAAATTCCGCGGAAATCCGCGGGAATCCCAAGAAATAACCCGAGAATATTCCTGAAAAATCACGGGAATATCTCACAGTCACATTTCTTGATTTAATGAGAAATTCCGGGAAACAGAATATCAACAAGAAACCTCGTAATCGGTAAAATCTCTGGAAAACCAGTGAAATCCTGGAAAATTTTCGAAAATGATTGGAAATCCTGCAAAATCTCATGAAATCTTGGGAAATCTCCGGAAATAATTATTATTTTGCTTAGAGTGTATATTTTTGATTTTTTGTTTTCGTTACACGGGAATTTCGAGGGATTTATCAAGATTTCTCGGTAGAAAATCCCGGTAAATCCTGGGATAATCACGTTAAAATCCCGAGTAATCCATGGAAAATATCAGCAAAATCTGGTGGAAATCACGGAAAAACACGGGGAATCCCGGGAAAACCTGGGGGAATACCAGGGAAATCCCAGGAAAGCATGAAACTATAGTGTATTGTAGGTTCAAACGAAACACGTAAAATTGGAACCGGCTAAAATCGCCGAGATTGAAACAGGGTTCCTTCCGATCACAGTCAACAGCGTTGTTTCTTTTGCCGGTAGCTTGATATTAAAAGTTAACTTAATGTCTTTAGTAATCCTGAGAAAATAATATATTTTAAAAATGTTATTTGCTCGTATAGCGCCGACTTTAGCCGGCCGTTTTTATAAAATGTCGGCGGCCAGCCGGGTAGAGAAAATAAGAAAAATATTTAAAAAACGGCGGCTAGCCGGCTGCAGCCGGCCGGCTTACACCTCTGGTGAGAGTACGTCAAAGCTTATACAAAATTTCAGTAAATATATGGTTTATGGGGAGCGGCTTAAAAGAGTGTAAAGAATGTTTGGTATCAAGTTGGGACTCGGAAAATTCGTAATAAAACAGAGAGATAAAAAAGCTAGAAACCATTCTTTACAGTTTTTTTTTTGTTAACTTTAAACTGAAACCACCCAATATAATGGAAAATTCGTAATAAAATACTGATAAAGTATAATATACCAATTGCAGGCATAACAGCTGTTTTCTATTTAGAGACATGGTCTCTATTTTCAGCCCAAGTCTCTAAAAGTCTGTTTTATATACTTTTGGCCTGGGAAGTTTCTTTTTTTCAATTATCTGTATCTATATAACATTTATCTAGTTTTAATACCAATTGTTTGGTTTCTACTATAACGGAAATGAAATATAAGAAAATCCTATTCCTTTTAAATGTACTTTAATTCTGCTATGAATTCATAATGTAAAAGTGGTTCTAGCGAATTATAAGAAGATTATGGGTTTTATTTAATTTTATTAATGCCATATCCTTTAAATAGCCTTTATTTCAGCTATAAAATATGAAAAATCTTATTACCTTTTAAATTGCCTTTAAATAAGCTATAACTAAAAAAATCCTATTCCCTTTAAATAGCCTTTAATTATGCTATAAATAATAATACAAATTGCATGTCCTATAAATCTCCTTTAATTCGGCGGTATTTTTCACTCTCACAATGTTTTAAAATTTTTAGATCGAAATAAAACTAGTTGATCGGCTACTTTCACTGGTTTTATTTGTTTTATTTGTTTTAAAATAAATTTAAAATACTATATCTAAAAAAAGTAAAATACGTTGTTTGTAGGTTTTACGTACGTTTATAATCGATTATTGCAATTTTCACTCATTTTATCACACATTTGTGAATATAATAGTAGTGTTGGTAATATAAGGAAGGGACTGTATTAAAGAGACATGTTTAGCATGTATGCCACTGGCACATTAGGCCCGATTTCTTGAAGAACACTGCAATGGTCAATAAACTGCCAAAAGTGGTTAGAACAAAATCCATTATAGTCTATATTAAGCTCTACGATTCAATCAAGGCTCTCGTGGTTGCAATATTTGAATTTAAATCAGAGATTGAATTATGATTCTGAACAAATATTTTATTTTGTATGTAAAAATTGGACAATTTTGGTCAAAAACCGAAAGAAGATGGACAATTTGGACAATACCTTCCTTTTGCAGGCCTCCCTTTTGACTAGTCGGTCAAACTTTTAAGAGATTTTGACCAAAATTTTAAAATAACTGCGAATCTTAACATTCAAATAAAATCTTTTGTTTAGAATTACAATTTAATCTCAAGTAAAAACTTTAATTTTGCTACATGGAGATTGGGGGTAGACGGGATTTTATTTTCAATGTGTATGTAATTTAGTTGCAATTAAATGGCATACAGGTCATAAAAAAAAAAAATCACGACCTCCCAACGACCACCCCTAATGGAGATGCGGATAATTTCTCTATATGTAAAAGTTATTTAAGTGCGCATCAAGCTTGCTAATTGCCAAAAGTTTTTTTTTTAAAAACAGAGAAAAACCAGCACCGCGAACAATTAAAAATGAATTTCCAGAACTCAATGAGAATCGTCTATTTAAACAAAACAGTTCTTCAACTCAAAGCAAAAAAATATGCTTCGTCTGTTCTTTTTCAGAACGGAAATAATTCGTTTACAAAAGCTCTCGATTATAATGTTTCTTTAATTAAATAAAGCTTTTTTTAAAGCCAAAGAACAATTTGTGATAACATTGCAAAACCTCAAGTTCGCAGTCTCAATTTAAAAAAATACTGAAATCAATCTTGTCAAACTTTTATTAAAACAATCCAATCGAGAAAAAGGTCTAGGTGCCAACTTCTTGTTTACACCACCCCAGATAGAAACAGTGTTTTTTGCAGCATTCGATTGACTACTTTTAGACCACTAATTTTTTTTTTGATTACATTCGGTTAAAAAAGTTATTCCAAAAAATATTTTGGGCGCCAACTTCATATTTCTCCCAAATAAAAAAAAATCGATTGCCTACTTTTTAACACCAATAACATTGATTGACAATCCTCGGTTAAAATCGGCATTCCAAAACAGGTCTAGATGTCAACTTTGCCTTTGCAGGCACCCACCCAGATAAAAAATGTTGTTTTTTGCGGCAATCGAATGACCCATTTTTGAACTAAAATAACCACCAATAATTTTGATTGATTACTCTCGGTTAAGAATATATTTCAAAAATTGTCAATCGAATGGCACCTTTTCTATTTGGAGACAAACGTCAAGTTGGCCCCAGAACTTAATTTGTAATTAACTATTTAGCCGCATCTGGCCAATTGATGATTTTTTGATTTGGGGTAAGGTAGGGTTCACGGAGCTTTAAGCTCGTCCGACTTTATTATTATTGTTCTCGAGAATATTGAGAATGAAAAAAATTATAAGCGAGACGAAAAAAGTCGGGAAATGCATATCTCTACCTGTGCCTGAATTCAGACTTACACGTTCCAACCATCTTTTTTTATATTTAAATATTTTATATATATACAATTACCTTATTCAAATAATAAAGTCACAATTTTTTATAATACTAGGTCACAAAAAAATCGAATCGCGAATTATCCGTTAAACTGTATCTTATTAATATAATAAAAGTTTATGTGAGTACTACTATGTACCTAATACCCATACAAAACACCGAAAAAAGCTCCACCACGCACGCTCGCCCAAAGAATCGCGCATGCGAATATCGTAATTTTACTATATAATATTCTATAAACAGAAAATACACATTATTCGTTTATTATTTAGATATGTTATGTAAATAAACTGTGCGGCACGATGTGTACATTATGTTCATATATAGATATTGCGAATTTTCTTGTACAAAGTCTATATTTTTCTGGTAAAATTCTATAAGTATGGTGTATATGTTTATATGTACTTATGTAGATTTTGTATATAGTATAAGATAGTGCTCGTGGTATTTTCGGAGTTATTGGGGCTGTATAGTAAAAGTATATCAAGGTTGACGCAAACTCGTATTCTGTTACCAGGTTTCGGAGAATTTTGCAAGTTTTTTTATAAATTGATATTGAAAATTGAAGTATTCTTTTTAATATATAGCTTGTTGAGTTTTTGATTAAAATATGGTTTGCTGGTTTTAATATGAAAAGCGAATGTTATTGGTTCAGTCTTAAATAGCTGAATAGTTCGCTTTAATAAAAAGAGAGGTACAACATTTTTTTTAAATAAATCTTCAAACAATTGATTTTCCTTCTTTTTTGAATTATTTTTATGTTTTAAATATTATCATCCTATTACGGTGCAGCACGCATCGTCAAATTATTTAACATCAGAAGCGCGCATCGTCACAAACATGAAGCGTCACATTATTTAACATCAAAAACACGGAGCGTCAAAAGCATGTACCAAAAGCATGTAAACATGTTAAATGTCACATCATAATTACACTGCTTGATTTCGATTTGATGATGTGATGCAACGTGCTTTTGATCGTACAAGCTTTTGACGCTACGTGCTTTTTTTGATTTTAAGGAACTCTAAAGTTTAATTATATAGTACTTAATAATAGTAGTAATTAAACAACATTTTTTCTGTTAAAATTTTCCTTAAAATATAAATTTCAAAATAGACAGTAAACTGAAATAAGAATTTTTTGAAACAAATCCAGTAATATACTCTAATTTAGCTATTTTAATCGGTAATGTGATTAGACATTGTTCTTTTTTGTATTTTCCATAAACATTTTAATCATTTAATGCTAATTTAAATTAAGTCACTATTAAGAAATCTTTTATAATTATTGGCGCTATTTAAATTTGGATTTTGAATCTTTTTTTTAAACTAAAATTTTGTATAGGTATGAATTAAATATAAAAATCGATGTACATTTTTAGAGAGCATGCAATATCAGGGATCACAGCCATACAGAATAAAATCTAGGAACTTAGAGACGATAACAGAATGATTTATCTGCGAATGAAAAAAAGTAGAAGCAAATGAGGGGTTTTCTTTTTAAATCTTGTTAAGGCTTTTCGAAAAAAATCCTAAAATTGCAAATCTCCAAGAAGTAAATATAAAAAATATTTCCTTATAATTTGTTTTAATAAAGTTAACAAAGTCAAAAATAAAAAATGGGCAATTTTAATAAAAACATAGTCATTTTGTAAATTAAAAAAAATAATTTGGATTATTTTTTTAAAGATAGATAATTTGGACTAAAAAATTTAATCGGAGAGGATATAGCTAGACAATCATTTGATACATATTTCATTGTTTGATAGTAAATGATATGAGAAAACATGATTTGTTTTTTTTTTAAATAGATGGAGATGGACTGCAGAATTATAATTTTTTAATTGAGAAAGCGACTTGAGGTTATTAAATCCCATCACAATTTATTCATTAGCTTTCAATACAGCTTCTACAATTTTAGAAGCTTTATAATCAAGATTGTAAGCTAATCATTTCCGTTCTGAATAAGTACAGACGAAGCACGTTTTGAGTTGAGTTCAGGAACTTTTTGTTTCTGTAAATTTATTTTCAAATATTTGCGATCCTCGTTTTTTTCCCTGATTCTTCATTATTTTCAAATATAGCTTGAGGCATACCCAAAAATGTTAGTTTCTATTTGAGATTGAATTAAGTAAGTCTGAGTTTTAATTGTTAAGTTAAAAGTTCAACAAAATAGGGAGGCCTGCAATAAATCCGTCTTATCTAAATTGTAAAACTTTTCAAAGACATACAAATAACATACAAATTTGTTTAGAAACACAATTCAATCTCAGATAAACAACTCATATTTTGCAACAAGTTCAGTTATACAAATAGCAAGGAATGTAATAGTAAAAACTTTTTGTAGGTTTTTGGAAAAAAGAGACTTCAGAGAACAAAAAGCGTTAATTATGACAATAGTTTAAAAGGGTAATTCATCCAATTTATTTAACAGTTTTGAAAACAATTATTTAAGTAAATGACTTTCTTTCAACTATCCGGATTCGTATATTAAAAAATCCCAATATAGAGAAAAAAAACAGATATACATTTACGATTTAAAAAAAATCTATGTGTTAATTAAATGGTCAGTTTACTAAAATTAAATAAAAAGACATTCATTCCGATTTAATGAAACCTATAAACATAAAGCTTAAAAAAAAACAAAACAAATTAGCTACAAAAAACATAACTATACCCAGAAAAAACCGTTCAGCATATAAATTTCCCCGCTTTCTTTCAACTATCGAAATCCGTCCACATGAATCATTATAATCTGCCAAAAAAAATGTGATCGCGCAACACACAAACACAAATATTTGTATTATTTTTTCAGATTAAAGAAAACGCATACCGGAGCCAAAATAATAATGACAAAACAACATAAAAAAAAACTAATCCGTGTCCTTCGCATACGCATATTCAATGTAAATGTATAATGTTGTGCTATACCACCAGCATATTATACATAATTGTACATATATTTTAAATAATAATAAAAAAACACTAATATACGCATAGAAAGCCACAATATACACAAACACACACGCACAATTTATTGCCATAGAGAATAAAACACCAACACAAACACACGCGTTTATTTATATTATTTAACAGCACAATTTCAAAAATATAAAAAAAAAATCAACGACGACGACGACACGCAAGTCGACGGTGCCAAATTCTTATTTTTCCTCCTGGTGTGGCCGGAGTCTTGAGTCTGGTGTATATATATATTTAAATTTAAATGCACATACGAGTACATAAAAAATCATTCTAACCAATTCCTGCAGTTTGACATGATAGGCATATAAACACATTCACGGTTCTAAGCCCGAAAATACGAAGACGCGTTGGTATACATATATATAATATACATAACACACAAACATACATATTTAATACATAAAAACCAGAGCATATACAGAAAAGAAAATGTATGTGTGAAAAAAACGCTTATGCGCGTTGCTGCTCGCGCGGAATAGAGCGTATGATTTACGCAGCGCAATTTATGAGGCGTTCCGTAATTAGGTGCGGTGTGGCGCAAAGAAAAATGTTGCGCGTAATTGGTGTGAGAGGGTGTGAGTGTGCAGCCGACACACAACACACATACACCGAAAATATGTACCCGCGCACAGTTTTCTTTTAACGCAAGCAATTATTGTGATATAGTGCAGTTGATCTTGTTGTGTGGATTTTTTTCAGGCCTGTTCGTGGTTTATATTGCAGATTCGGGTTTGAGGTGTAATTATGTCACGGATGTGCGGTGTATGGTGGCCAAATGGACGGATTAAATAATTTATAGAGGTTAATAATGTCGTTAGCAAGATTTTTTTAAAACAGGTTTTTCCATTTGCAAGGAATGACCTATGATATTCATCAAAAAATTAAATGAATCACGAGCAAACATTTTTAAACTCTGAAATTTAATAGGATATAATAAGGCCAACAAAAAATGCGCATTTATATCACGCATCAAATTTGACATACTAGTATTTCCTGTGTTGGTCGGTTTTTACCGGTTCATATAGTAAAATGCGAAAATTGTTTCAGTGACACCGTTTTGTGAGTGTAATATTCTAAATTTCAAGTCATTTTCTGGTCATTTTAGAAATATAATTAATTTTTACAAATACTACGATTTTAATATTTATTTGCGAATATCAAAATATTTAATTTATATGCGTAAATATCAGGTACAGGTCCGAATTTAGCGTTCGGCCATAGGGGAGTAGCTCATAGTAAATGATTCCTTGCTAATACCACCAA
>JAAAKO020054437.1:0-10789 GCA_010015015.2 Bolitophila cinerea | reverse complement strand
ATTTTTAATAATAATACCCACTTCCTATCTCTTATTGATAATACTTACTTATCGTGAAATAAAATATTTATTATATAGTATTATTTGTATACAGATACGCTATATATATTATATATACAATACATACACCGTCAAGAGCCAAATTTGATTGAAAACATTTGGTAGTTTACAGTGAAGATAATTGTATATAAACAAAACACACCACATAAAACACTTAGTATAATAATACTAAGTATAAAATCTATATGTCAAATATTATGTGTATATATATATTCGTAACTATAAATAAAATGCATTACAGATAAACCAAGTCCGGTATAAATATACTATTTATAAAACGGTTTAAGATCAAACATTTATATAATCTTATCTTAAGTGTAATACTGTACATATTTATTAAATGATATATAATATACATACAAATACAATTATACATTTTAATTAAATTAATTACAATCTAACGAAATCGTATAACTTAAATGAAAAAAACGTGCTGGGTGAATTCTTCAGTGTGATGTTGGAACCAAGTAACTTGTTTGTTTTTCAAATTATTGTTTTTTTTTAAATAAGTATTCCTTAATTTTAAAAAACTCTTAAATTGAAAAGTGCAAGGTTAAAACAAATTTTATATAATTAGTAAAAAAATATTACAAGTTAATTGAGAAATATGAATTTACTTGGTTTTATAGTATCAAAATTTATAAAACTATATAATTATACAACCAAAATCATCTCAAGAAAATATGCATAACGGTTCCAGAAAGAGGACATTGAATAGATTACAAAGTAAGTACGGGTTACTTGGTTCTATCATAACACAGAGAATTGTATATACTGTATAATGTGGTTAAATTGAATAGCTAAGTGAGATGATTTATTGAAAGTATCGAAAAGCGTACATTTCGAATAAGTGTCGTACTGATGCGGAATTTTGGCAAACTAAAATTAATATTTGATGTCATATAAAAAACAACACAAATGCTATCTGCGATTGGGGACAAAAATATTTCTTAAAAGATGGTAAAGGACATCAGTTACTTTTTTTATTTCTAGACGTAATCCACCTGAAACTCAAACCAATTTTGTTCAACGACTCTCCATTTCAAAGATTTCTTCCTTCTTTCTCTTCAAAAAGTTGGTTACCAACGTAGTTTTTATGCATCTTCACAAAAACCAATAATAACGACGAACGATCTGCGCCAAAATTAACTTTTATTTGAGTTTGCATTTGTGGGTCAATGATCCGTTTTATATGATTTTAGGTGTTTTTTATGTTAGATTTATTATTAAAATAAAATATAACCGCGTAAATTGTTTTTGCATTTTTTTTGTAAACAAATCCCAATTTGAGCCTCATAATTATTTTAAAATATTATTATATCTGTGGCAAAATGTAAAAACCTTTTTTATAAACTTCAAAATAATTATTGCGCACATTTCACTCTAAGGATAATAGATGAGTAGAGAATATTTAAAAAGGACTTTATTTGTTTTTTTTTTATTTAATTTGAACTTTAGAAGAAATATCGCGCTCATTCAACTCTAAGAGTAAGAGATGAGGTAGAGGATCTTTAAAAAGGACTATTTTTAGAATTTTTATTCATTTTGAACTTGTTTAGTAGATTTAAATGGGTGCACTAAAGGCTCTCCCAAACTTTTGATTCAAGGAATAATTATTAAAATTACCCAAGAAACATGTTAGCCTGTATAAAAGCTGAATATGGCCTTACGCATCTTTTTTTAATTTTAAATAAATAAAAGCTTATGCAGGTTTTATTCAAGCTTGTTAATCAAGTGTTATTTAGGTTGGAGAAACATTTATTTTTCATAATAATAACAATTTAATTTTTCTCAAAGTGTTTTTTTTTTCGATTCGTTCTTTTTGTCTAATGTAGTTAATAGTTCTCTTTCATTTTTCATGAAAGAAAGCTCTTTTAATATTAAAATTATTTAATATCAAATAGGCTCTTATTCAGTAGCTTGTAGAGGCAAACGATCTGAATAAGCTCAAGTTGAATGAGGTTGAAAACTTTGGCTGAATAAGCCTTTTTCAGTTCCTTATTCAGCCAACCAACCTGAATAACGGTTTAGACCTGAATATTTTGCCAAATAAGGATTTTTTTAATTTATTTAGCTTCTGGCTAAGACATTTTAATTCTCTAAGCCTTATACAGCTTGAATGTTTCTTGGAAAAACACCACTTTTGTATTTATTTTAAAATTTACAGTTATTTGGTATACATAGAAATGATCGAGACTGAATTGCGCTTTGAAAGCCCTCAGTCTGGAAAAATGCACGTTTCAAGTAAATGAGATTGAGGATTACATTAAAAAACAACCGAAATGAAGTAGTGTAAATTAAAAATTATCTGTAAATACATTTAAAAAAACATAATATTTTAAATAAAAAATGCTCAGCAAAATCAAATGTGAAATATGTAGTGTGTAATTATAATATGTATGTCTTTTTGAATAATCAAAACCATCAAAATCCCATATATTAGATAAACTATCATATTAAAGTTATCCAGATTATAAATAAACATAAGATAACGGAAAATGCACTAAGAATAACAAACCAGCCAGTGTGTGTGCGCGTGTGTCAAAATATTGAATGAACCATTTAAACAATTTAAAAATGTATTGAATCCAAAAAAAGTTGCTCATTATTATATTCCTCACAATTATAAAAAAATTAACAAAACAAATATTATTTTGAAAAATGAAAAAAAACGTTGCCAAAAAAGGCATTTTGGATTATCATTTATTTTTATAAAACTAATTTATTAAATATATTTAAAAATATGTTATCTTCAATGCAAAAGGACTTTATTTATGAAAACAAAACAAAAATTAATTAATATATAAAAAAATATGTATTTTTAGATAAAATTTAATTTGAATTCAGAGAATTTTGTGTATCGTAAGTTTGTTGATGCGTAGATAGAAAGATCAGCTAGCCAATAATTATAAAGTTCATCATAATTTCCTTTTTTACATGGACTATAAAAACCTGTTATTTGATGTAAAACAAACATAATATGTATCTGCAATCGCGACTACACAAATACTACTGTATTTGCACTAATTGACATAATAAAATTTACTGTGCATCTCGATTTAATTCAATTTACAGTTGTCCTATGTCCATGTGCAGCTGTGTGCGCATATACATTCGGTGTGTTATGTAAAAGGCATAATAAAAATATATTTATTATAAATGTGAGTGTCCACTAGCGCACATAACTCGTGATTTAAAATGATAATTTTATAATTATTAATTACCAAAAATTGTACATATGGTTTTGAGTCATATTTTGGGATTCAGTATAATAAATAATTAATTTAATTGCAGATAGACTATATTAAAACAGCACACGATTCTCATCCTTTTTTATTATTTTTTAATATAAATAATTACGAGTTACTATATGTCACCAGCACGCACATATATACATTATACAAACAAAAAACAAAACATAATAAATATCCCTAATTATGTATTTATATGATTTTATTTAGTATTAATTTCAGAGAATTATTCCACCAATAAATATAAATGCACCAAATACAAAAACAGTCACCGTTTAGACCACAGAATAATCAAAGTCAATATTTATTATGAAATAATATCATATAAAACAATAATAAATAAATGTATATAATTCTGTAATTTATACATACATACTTTTATATACATATGTATAAAAACAAGCTATATAGTTTTGTTTTGGTTTAATAAAGGTTTCCTTATTTATAGAAATGTGCACCTTTAAACTAAACATATTTATTTCACAGTATAATAATTCGCCTTGCATTTATTCATGCGCTCATTCGATTTTATGAAAATAACCAAATTCAATCAAAATTCCAGGAAAATTAACGTATTACTGTTTACTTTGTATAATTACAGGGACACGCAATTTATTAATATTTTCATTTACAAATGAGTATGCAAACGAGGTGAAATACATAACACACATGTATGCACAAACATGTGTTTGTGATTTTTTTTAATTAAAAAAATACTTTTCTGTGAAATTGGTTTTATGCCCGAAAAATTATCATAATTTTAACATCATTTTTACGGTGTGCATGTGCACTATGTTTTTTTTAATCTATATATATATATATAATACAAATACACACAGCAAAACACTATCATATATGTATGCAAGCATAACATTTCGATCAGTATTATAATTAAAGAACAAACTTGATTTGTTAAATTAAAAATAAATATAATATAATATATATTATAATTATATATTCCGGGTTTTGAAAAAGGAATTAAAGGGGTATTTTATATAATAATATTTGAGACACACATGTAAATAATAAAACAAACTAAAAATATAAATAGATATAAATGTAAATAAACATAACAAACAAGTTTAATATATAAATAAATAATATTATATAATATACAGATAATCACATTCGATTTTGGTGTTTTTCATCCAAAAGGTAACGCACAAAAAATATGACACATCAGCAATTAAAGTAAGTAAACATATTTTTAGGGTACTCTTTTCTTTGTATTTTTAGAAATTATTTTATTTTATTAGCTTTCAATAGAAACTGTAGATTATTTTAGGAATACTGGTTTAATTGTGTGTTCCATAAAACATAGTATTTTTATTTCAATTATAGATATCAAAATAGATAGTTAAAAAAACCGCCCCTAATAATATGCTTTAGTCTAAAATAATTAATTAGAGGATATTTTGTAACAAGGACGATTATGTTTAAGAATCATATTCTTCTTCTTCTTACGAGCTTACAACCCAATATTAGTCCTAAAAAGGGCAGTTTTTCAGGCAGTTTTGCAGAAGTTGTTGCTCCTATACAATCAGGCTATAAATGTGTCGGCCATCCTCATCTATTGGAAAGCAAGACTACCAACGCACAAACCGTACTGATTTAAAGTACTGTACTATAAAGGTGTCGGCCATCCTCATCTATTGGAAAGCAAGACTACCAACGCACAAACCGTACTGATTTAAAGTACTGATTTTGTACTCAATGTTCTGAATAAAATATCATACTGATATATGAAAGAGGGAAGCCCATCAAACTCAACGAAGTACCCGTCGACATTATTGATAAAATCTGATATTTCCGGAGCTTATCCAAAAATATAATATATAATACATATAAATTGGTTTTATTACGACTTAGAAAGTTACACTTGAATTGTCTATACAACAGATAAAAACTCAACATAAAAAATTAAACATATTTTGAAGACACATGTTTTTTGTGTGTTTCTTTCAGTATAACAGCATTTGCATTAATGTTACAGCACAGCTTGAGTATAATTATAATTAAATGACAAATGTTTTTGTAAAACACATCTCAAGTGATACCGATATAAATCGGCACAAATCACTATTGTGTTGGCACTTGAATGCTTTGTAGGACTAGCTTCTCGGTTTTGGTGAGGTGTTCGACAAACTCCTGGAAGTGGTCGTCACGACTGAAATTTTGCAAGAACTTTGTGAGGTTCTCAACCATGTTTGCCTGGAAGATCGGGTCTTGCATTAGCTCGGCCATCAGCTGGTCGTTCTCGTCGTCTCCATCGTCTGCGTTTTAATAAATTATTAAATTATATCGAATTTTGTTTTGAGAACCAAAAGGCTTACCGTCATTGAAAAAGTCAGGGGCATTCTTGCGGCCGACATCTCCTTCAGATTTATCACTATCATCGGGATCATCCGTGAACGTGTCCGAGTCCAGATCATTCTCGATGGCTTCTTTTAGGTTTGACAGCTCGTTGATGAGTAACTTGAAGATTTTTACGAGAATCGGTATGGTAGTCCACTGCGGTGGTCCAGCTGCTGCGGATTGAGATCGAGACGAACGCTTCGCATCTACGTTTACCTCGACTTGGTCACGTATCGTGACCGACACAAGACGAGGATCCTTTGTGGTGACACCGTGCTCAAATAACTTGCACAATGCCATTGTACTTACCTTTCGTTCGTACGCACCGTAAAACAAATGTTGTCTACTGAGCCAGTTAGTGAACACAAACTGAATGGCTGGCTCACCAGTAGGCCCAGGTACCGTGCTTAGGAAGCTAAGCACAGCTTCCATTTGGGTCACAAACAAATGGGCAAATGTCATTACGAGACTCATGACAACAGTGAGTGACTCTACTAATTGCATTTTACTGATCACAGCCTTTAGCAGCAAATTTATGTTATCACCGATCATATTCCCAGCTTTTGAGATGATCGTTATCACAAGACGGCCGACAAAGGCAGCAGTGAACTCTGTATTCATCGGGTTCAACAGCATCGTGGTTATCTGCATGATTGAATTCAGTCCTTCGCCATTCTTGTACGAGCAGACTTGCTCTGGAGCAGCAAATATGAACGCACGCAAGCACTCACCGCCATTCTGCATGATCGAGTGATCGTCAGTGCGCAGAATGCAATTCACAGCCGCCGGGAAAGCGTTCTCGATTAGCTGCTCACTGAGCGGTGGCTTGGTGTACTTTACAATAGTTGCGAGCACATCCAATGCAATCTCTTGTAGAGTATTCTTGGTTTGATCACCCTGAAGATTCATAATGCTCACCTAAATAACAAAAATCATTTGTTAGTTAAACACAGTTCTATTACAAATTCTAAAGATTATACAAACCAAAGTAGGAACAATTTTTTCTTGAAGTGGTTGCAAGCAGAATGGATTCTGCGACAGAATCTTTAATAAGTCCTGTACATGTTCTAGGATGAAAGGATCATCGTGGTACTTTAGAAATACCGCAATAGTGAGCGGCACGATTTTAGCTTGTCCTTGAGCGGCAAAGTTTACGTCGTACTGTTGATCATAATTTATACATGTTTAGAAAAATTATTCAGAATTGTTGCGTATATTAATTTACCGATATGATCAGTGTAATTGCTTCTAGGATAAGCACTAAAGCTGTGTTTTGAATGTGTGGCACGATGCCGAGAATTCCGTCCAAAAAGAATCCTAGTTTTGACACAACCTGCTCGTGACGCTCCTCGGTGGTTTCCTTTAAACTCTCGCACAACTCGTAAATTGAACGAACCGCATAAATACGCAAATTCAATGGCTTGTCCGCACCTAAACTACTGATGATCGCCTCCAGAATTTCGGCTATCGTTTGTGTGTTATAGATCTCAGAGCTGGCAAACCGACTGAGCACCCAAAGACACCGTGCCAGCAAATACGGAGATACCTCGTACGACATTGAACCGCGTACATAATTCAGGTACTGTGTCAGATCGAACTTTAGGTGACGTGCCAATACAAGATCACGATTTGAACCAACAGCGGCCATTGATGCCTCGTGAATTTTCCACCAGTGCGTACTGCCCGACGCTTTCTCTGCTTCGGCAACACTAACGTGGCGTGCCAATGCCTCCGACAGGGCAGGCAAAAGTTTACCGCCGTACTCTCCAGCCATCGTTTGCAGCACATCCTGACTGGCTACACGAATCGATCCATCCATACCCTCCTGATAATCGTCTTCGACGAACTGCTCAGAATCCTCGGACCACATAACGATCTGATCTTCGGTTATCTGCATGTACACAATCATGATGTATATGAGATCAGCCAGTACGTTCTTGATTGCTGCCTTGAATTTTCCACTCTCCACAATTGAATGAATGAACTCAATAATCTGCAGTAGCATGGACGTAAAACTCGTGTCATCATCTGGAATTAGGATGCCAATATTCATTATTATATTCATGTATTATTTTTAATATATATATCTAGTTTATACCTTCTTCATTGCCAGCAAAGCAATCCGGTTCGAGCTCGTTGACTATTACCTTCACGTAAATATCAGCGGTTTGTGTAAGTAGCTGCCAGATGGTTGGCAGAATCTGTGCTGTGTACTGGAATATGAATTTGGGCATCTGATTGACCAGGTACGATAAAACTGAAACGTATTCTTAGATTTTAGCAAAGAAAATTGTAAAAAAGTGTTTTTTTGTACTAACCTTGAACAATTTCAGACTTGAGAGTGAAACTATGAAGTTTGCCGTCCGTGTTAGACAGGAAATACACTGCTTTCTCAATAAATCCGGGCAGAATAGGATTGAGCATTTTTTCCTGATCTTCACGGTTCTCTACGTGCTCGTTAATCGATCGAAACAGTGACTTGAAAATCTTCACAGCACACGTTCGCGTTTTTACACTATAAATCTGTTCCGCTTCGAAAATTCGGAAAACTTCTGTTATTATGATAGGACCGACTACCGATATCTGACTGTTTAGATCGTATGTGAACTCGACCAGCACCTGCATGGCTCCGTGTATTGAGTCTTCATTTCCACCCAAACACTTAACAATAATGTCAAATAACTCGGTCCAGGTATTCGGCCAGTCTTGGGCTGCAATTGCAGATATTGTGTACGCGACCGCTGTGCGAATCTTACTATTCGGATCGTAAAGACCATTCGGTAAGATATTTCGGATCATTTTCTTTGCCTGGTCGGTAGTGATGACCTGTACATCATTGTTGCTTGTATTCCAGTGTGCCTCCACATATTTGGTAAGCACAACGGAGGCAAGCTGCCGCAGTGCCAAATCAAAGGATTGGTTCATTATGATTTCGGTGAGGAATACGCCATAACCTAGAAATTGTTTAGTTAAAATACATATGCATGCGTAAGACTCATCATAGTATGCATACCTTCGGTTATCTCTAACTGTTTCATGCGGCACTCAGCTGCATCTCGGATTTCTTTCTCGGGATTCATAACATTTTGCAGTTCTTCGAAAAGAGCCTGCTTAATAGAGTCTCCACTTTGGAACGGAAGCGCCATGTTTGGGTTGGGGTTATATTAGTGCAGGGCTCCGTGAGTTTGCAATCGTAAATCTTTGAACCAAATTTAGTGTGTACGGTGTACGGTGTATTTGGTTGGAAAAATTCTGCACGATCAACACCGGGCAATATTTGAGGTTAAAAAAAGCCGGGAACAGTCACAGCCTGACAGCGCAATTGCGAATATATTTTAAGCAAACACGCAACATAAAAACACAACATATGCTTTTGCTTTATATGCTGTGACATGCACATGGGACATATATACATTTTGATGTGACATTTTGTTTTGTTTACGTCGACAAAGTCGAGTCGATTCGAATCTACTGAATACCGAGGGTTCAATCTTCTAATCGAATAAAATTGAGTGCTTTTGTACGCCTTTCTTGTATTACCCCTCGTTTTATGAGAACATACATGTACTTGGCGTAATAAACATATTTTTTTCACATGAGTCGACGCTCGAAGGCGAAGGAACAATTTTAATTTTAAAACAAGGCCACTATTGAAGTGCAGATGGCGTGCTTTTATAATTGTGTCGATAGGTGTCGCTAATAGCTTTTTGTTCTCAATGATAATATAGTGCCAGTGTTGTCACATTAGCATTATTTAGGCTAATTTAAGGATTAAGGATTTGAAATTGTGCAATGCGCTTGTGCATGGACAATAAACTTGAATTGTGCAATGTGCATGCTGGGAAGGTCAGAAAAAGGTCAGGTTTATATTTTCTACCTTACACCACATGAAGGCACAAGTCCAGTATATGCTAAACTCTTCTTCAGCTCCAACTTTTCTTATAGATTGAGAAAGAAAAAATAGAATGATGCAGATTTTTGTTTCTCCTTCCACAATATCCATTTTTAAGTAGGGTAAGTAGGACAAGGGTAGTGGTGAAGCCCATAGAATTCTATATATACACGAATGGACCAATTGTTCTACATACGAAATGTCTTCAATCCGAAGCATTATTTTAGTTATTTTGTCGTCAAGGGCTTATAAACGCGCATATTTTAAATACTCAAGTATTTTTTTTAACCATTTTATAATAAAATAGCTTGCAAAATAGTAAAAAACATGATAAAATAGATTCTACTAACTTCTCCTCTAGAATAATATTATGCTCTTAGGTGAAAAAATGTACTCAATGATGATAATAATATAATATTTATACAATTTTAATATATTGAAAGATATTTTAGTTATTATATTATAATATTGTCATTCAAGAGATTGCCATCTAATTGTGAAATAAAATAGAAAAAAATATATAATATAACATTTGAACAAAATATACAATTCCTCTAATAAAAAAGGTTATATATTTTTAGACAACAAAGGAAAGGAATAATACATAGTTTTTAAGGTGTTTGTTTTAAAATAATGTAGCGGTTTCATTTCACGACTCCGATATAAAAATACATATATAAATATCTAATTTGCTACAATTATAATCATAAACAAAATGTTTTAAGTTTTTTATGTTCAAATTCATCTATGTATATATTATATATACGCTATATAAAAACCTCACACGGCTTTCTGCAATAAAAAATAAAAAGCCACCATATACGAAAGACAAAAAAAGGCATGTCTGTGTCTGAGAATGTTGGTGTAAAGATAAAAGTCAATGCACTTATATATTCCAATAAAAGTGAGAAACAGTAATAATGCAATTCAAAGAGAGCATCGTATAACATATATTGTATGACAAATATATATACAAATGTATATATATGTATATATGTATATATTTCTGTTGCACATTTTTCATATTATATTTAAACAGGTGTGATATGGTAATTTCAGAAAAATAAATTATTGGATTTTGCTGAGACGATTGTTATATTTTTTTCTGAGATCACCTATCTTTTTTGTACAATTTACGATTACGTTCGATTTATGGAAAGCTGAAAAAAATAGTCCCAACCTAAAATTAACAAAGTAAATGATAACATAAAAATTATGTATATATATATAA
>JAAAKO020054426.1:0-10790 GCA_010015015.2 Bolitophila cinerea | reverse complement strand
GTAATGTCCTGTTGTTATTATTATTATTATTATGATCAGTTTAATTATTGTTCAGTTGATACTTTTCCATTTCGCAGAGATGATCGTAGAGCCGGTCCTCGGTGGGCGAGAGTCCGATTAGGATCCAGCCACAGATGGCACCAACGCTGCGTGCCATCGACAATGCATTCCAGATATTCAGCACGTTATTGCTTTCCTGTAATGAGGAAAAAGGATCGAGTGTGTTCAACAAAAACAAATTCCCTTTTCATTTAAAAGGTTATATTACCATTTCTTCTTCCCACGTCGTCAGATTGAAGTTGGTCAGGTAGAGCCGTTCGTCCATCGATCCAGCCGATAAACTTAATATTATTGTCGCCAAGTATATCATAACAATGATAATCCACCTGAAGGGAATCGAGTCAGAGGCGCTCGATAGATTTAATCGGCTGATGTCCATTCTGTAAAAGATTTCAAAACATAATATGACCATCATCAAGTTATAATCTTAATCCTATTAGTATAATTTGTAGAAGAACGTATATAATTCTCACCTATCGAATATTGAAACCATACAAATTATAGCCAAGCAATAGAATGTGTTTGCGTAGATTTCCGCAAATGCCGAATAGTGTTTAGTCGAACCCTCGGCCCAGTCGTACGGTCGCGTCGTTGAGATGAACAGAAGATGCGCCAGCGCAAGTCCACCCAGTAGACCATGGCACAGATTTGAGACTAATATCCAGATTCGCTGTATGGCACAAGACAGTTGCACGCCTGTATTTATTGATGGTCTGCAAATCAAAGTTTATTAGAATTCTATAATTTGAATAAATAATTAAAATGTGTGACTAACCTATGATTCTCGAGATCATTATCAATGCTAGTCTTGTAGAAACTACTGTGATCCACTGGACGGTATCCACCGGAAGTTTGAATAAACAGTTTGTCAATTCTCGTCGGTGGACCCTCGGTCGGCGAAATGACAGGCGTAAACGGATTGTAAATCTCTCCATTACTTGGAATTATATCGTCGGCTAGGCCGTTTAGTATATTCTGTAGTCCGTGCGTAGGCAATCGCTCGCGTGATCCATTCGATTTGTACATACCGCGTCGTTCACGTTGACTGCGGGTCTTTCTTTGCACACGTCTGTCTTCTATGCTTTTGTCTATGTCCAGTTCACCGGAAAGCGATGCATCATTGATCTCTGTGCACTGCTTCAGATATCTCATAAGTGTTTCGTTGGCCTGTTTCACCTCTAGCTCACCGGCAGCGATCATCTTTCGTTCGCGACGCCGACGCGACTCTGATTTACTGCGTTTCCGTCGTGGACTCTTCTCGAGGCTACTTCTGCTGCGCGTCGAGCGCTGGGCCGGACTTGCGGTTGGATCCGATAGCGACAATGGTTTTTTATGTAGCTTCAGCTCTCGATCCATTAGTCCGAGTAGTTTATTTTGGATTTTATCAACACTACTCGTGCAGCCACCATTTTCTTCTGCTGTTTCAATAACAGCAGAGTTTGTCGTCGTCTGGGATTTGGCATCGTCAGCCTCTGTGATAATAATGGGTTCAATGTGTCGCGGTGGCTGTTCGGCAGCAATGGTTTCTACAATAACGCTAGTCTCTTCGCCAGCTCCAAGCTCACTTTCGACGTCCATTTTATCCGATGCACGCCGTCGATCCGAATCCTCATCGCCATTTTCGCCATCCTGCTGCTGATGCCTAGCGCTTGGCGACCTAGACGGACTGCGTCTGTGTCGTCTTCGTGTCGTGTGATGCACTTTCAGCTCTTCCATGTCTCACCACCGCACGCACTATTTATTATTGCTTAATACACATTGTTAATAACTAAAATGGCAAATCGTAGATATTGAAAATCTGCGGAAAAAAACTATAACAAGATAAAACTGCGCAACGCGATTTTATATAGAAATTGTGTGTGCTCCTCCTAGATGGATATATATGTACATATGAATCTAGCGAAGACGAGCACAAAAATAGCAAAATCACCTTAGCCTAGGAGCGGAGAACCATAACTGACGCGCGACTTCGTGTGGCAGAACGAACTCGATGATGACGTCAAACGCAACAGACACATACACTCACTGCGCTTTTCCCTGAGTTTTCGGATCAATAATTCGAGTGTGGAAATAAATATGGGTTGGCGTATTATACAGTTTCCTATGCCTGGAAGTTTGTTTCTGTGTGTGTGAGTGTGCGTGAGTGTAATCGTTTGTGTGTGGGTTGAATTTTGCGTGCGTGTGTGTGTGCGCTGTGCGGGAACCAGGGTGACGACGACGTTGGCGACGAGGTGGAGAAACTTTCCAAGAAAACTCATCAGCTGTTTGTGTTTGTATATATATGTTTACATGTATACAAAACGAATACATATGAAAAGAAATCATGTTTATGGTGTTTGTGTACGGTTGCGATGGTAAGCCAACAAAGAAGGGCATAGGGGTCTCAGTTTTTGCAAAATTAAAATATTAAGGTCAAAAGTTTTTTTTAATTTTAAAAAAAGAAAAATGTATAAAAATAAATCCATGATTATAAAAAAAACATTCATTTTTTTTTTGTATTCCTGACCCACCCTATAACCCACACTACAATAATAATAATATTGTAAAATGTAAACATATACGTTCGGGCAGCACGTCTCGCTCAACCATCAGGCATGCGCATTGCCCGATCCACACGTGGGCTTTGTCGCTGATGCCTGGCTCCATCCAATCGCATTCCACACAAAATATTCGGGCAGCTTCTTCTGCGGGGATGTTCGCCGAATACGTGAATGAAGTGTGTAGTAATTTCATGTGATAAGCGGAATGTAGCGTGGTGCGCGATTCTGTGACGTCAGTGGCTCGGCCGAATTGCACGCGCACAAGCCGCCGCGCCGGTCGCCTCTGCCACCCACAAACACCCGTGCCGCTTCCGTCTCCAGCATGGATGACGTCAAACCGAAAAGCATGTTTTGCGGGCATTTTCTATACATTATATATATATATATACAATTGTAAAATGTGTGTAGGATGTATTCTTGCCTGGAGAATTGAGTATATATATATGAGAGTGACACTATACGATACGAATGCTATATTGGAATGGCATATATGCTTTTATATGCCTTTTGAGAACTGCCACTGTCCTCAAATATATTAAATCGATGAAAATAAATAACGATAAATCTGTATACTTCTATATTTACTAAAAACTACTATTTATACATATACATAATTTTGAAAATACTAGGCAGTAACATTTAAAAAGTCTCGAATCAGTAGATTGGTTGCGTCGGGCTTGTCCTGTTGTACAAAATGATTAGCTCCCGCAACCACATCGAACCGAAGGTTTGCAAAGTATTTTTGCATTACGGGTCCACTGGACTTGGCAATGTACATATCATTTTCACCAAGTATATAAAGACCGGGCACTGTGACTGCGGGTCGAATGGCGTTGGGTTTCTGGAAGACATTAATGTTGGCACGATAGTAGTTGATGGGTCCCATAAATGCCAACGGCTGCGAGAACGTATACTTGTACGCTTCGAGATCATCCTTTGTGAAGCTTTCACTGTGTTTATCACTTCCGATATCTTTTAGTACGTCGATGTCGTTCATGCGCAACACGAACTCCGGCATGCCCGGCATTTGGAAGAAGAAAATGTACCATGACTTGCTGAACTGTTCCCAAGAGCTTAGCGAAATTTTATTCCAGGCAGGCGCTGAAGGGGCGCCCATCATAACGTAACGGTCGATCATGTTCATGTGATACGTGACAAAATGCCAGCAGATCACTGCGCCCCAATCGTGAGCCACCAAGACACAGGACGTGTGCGGCACCGATTCGATGAACGCTTTGATGTCGTTGGACATGTTCTCAATCTTGTAGTCGCTGATTTTGTGTAATTTCTCAGATTCATTGTATCCACGCATGTCTAGGGCAATGCAACTGTAGATAGATTAAAATAAAAGTTAAAAGGTGTAGAGAGAAATAATAAAAATTGTGTTTTTAAATTACTGGTAGTCTTTTGAGAACTCTTTCAACTGATGGCGCCAAGAATACCAGAACTCTGGAAAACCGTGGATGAAGAGCATAAGTGGTTTCGAGGGATCACCCTTCTCGACATAGTGCAGTCGAACACCCTGCAATAAAAAAACAAATATTCAATTAGCTCAATTATCACATATAAATTAAAATAATAATATTTTTATATTTAAAAAAAACATTTAGATTATATTAAAATTAACGTACTAATAAACATCCCTTAAATAAATAGATGATCTTACACAATACATCTCATTGTGCGTTAATGCATATAACGATATAAATTTACAAATTATTTCATTTCTTCAGCGTCTGATTTGAAAAAAAAACAGTGTCTGATTCAAAATATTGCGATAAAAAAATCAAAAAATTCAAGATAACAAAGATTACATTATTAATTTTTGTACACCTTTCTTCGATTTTTTTAAAATTGTATTTTTTGGTATATACAATTATTTCATTAGATAATTCGGTAATTAATTTTTAACTCCCAAGAGCGATTATTTAACCACGACCTTATGCCAGTGCTAAGCTTCAAACGAAATTTGGATCCATGAAGACTATGAATTAGTGCAATTAAAAATAAACCAGAAATCTGGCTCTAAATAATTTTTTGTGTTTTGCTTTTGCAAGATAGTTCAAAATTCAAATATATTTTTCAAGCAATTTTCTAATTTGTGTGCCATTAGAATTCTCAAATTTGTTTAGTTTTTCAAAGTAGCTGTTTTTCTGGCAGATTTTCAGCATCTGCAAAAATCTCCTGTTTTATAATAATAATTCAGTCAATAAATCAGGTGTGCCAAACCCTATATGTACCCAGAGAGATTAAAGGAAAGCAATTAGATAGTAGTTTAGTCGTTTTTTAATAGTTTAAAAAAGGCTTAAAAAAATACTTCTTAAGAGTCCATTTAATCGGTTCGAAATTAGTTGATTTTTTTAAGATATATAAGATATTCTAGATTTTAAAATGAAAACAGAACATTTTTTCTTAAACATTAGGGCTTCAGATTTTCTTAAAAATAAAATAAATTTGCCTTTCTTGATTTACTTAAATTCCATATTTTCCAGTTCAATGAAGGGAGAACTAGAGAGACATGGAGAAGCTAGAAAACGCTGGACTATTTTGTTTAAAACATAGATTAAGTCAGATAGAATTTGGCAATAAAAAGCTAATTTTAAAACCCTTCTAAATTTCAATTCAAAATATACTTCTTAATAGTTCATTTAATAGGTCCGAAGAAAGGTGATTTTTTTAAAAATATATAAGATTTTCTTGGATTTCCTAGAAAATAAAACCGGAACACTTTTCCTAAACATTAAGGCTTCAGATTTTCCTCAAAATAAAACAAATTTGCCTTACTTGATTTACTTGAATTCCATATTTTCCAGTTCAATGAAGAGAGAACTGGAGAGAAATGCTGAAGCTAGAAAGCGGTGAACCATTTTGTTTAAAACAGATATTAAGTCAGATAGAATTTGGCAATAAAAAGCTCATTTCAAAACCCTTCTAAATTTCAATTCAAAATAGTTTAAAAATTAGCTTAAATAAATAATTCTTAATAGTTCGAAATAAGTTGATTTTTTTAAGATATATAATATATTCTTAGATTTTCTAGAAAAAAGCCAGAACACTTTTCCTAAAACATTAGAGTTTCAGATTTTCTTCAAAAAAAAAAAAAAACTTGAATTCCATATATTCCAGTTGAAGAGAGAACTGGAAATGCTAGAAAACGATGTTTAAAAAGAATTTAAATCACACAATATCCGATAATATATAGCTCTTTTCACAGCCCTTCTAAATATATAAGGATATAACTTATGCTTAGCTTTTTTATTACCAATTTTGAAAATATAAATTTTTCCTGTAAATACAAAAACCTAAAACCCACGGTGGATAAAATTAAATATTTGTTTTCACATTTGTTCAGCTAGGTCATTACGAAACTTTTGAGCTGTTATGCGTTTTAAAATAATATTAAAAAAAAAATCAATTTTACTCTACAATCGGGCTGCATAAAGACTCAAGATTTCACAGTAATGAGACGAAAAATCTACTAGTAGTTAACGAACAAACAACATTAACAGATCATTCCAAAGAATGAACAATCAAGAATGAAAGAAGTTTAAAGAACCTAATGCGCTCTTAGGGGTATTTCCAGTTGATAGTGGCACGGAATTATTGAAATATGTTAACTAACGCGTCCCTTGGCAAATCTAATGAAAGTTTACAACTACATAGAAGCTTGTAAAAAAGGAAAGATTCTTTTTCTCTAAAAATCTAATGATGGTACAAATTAAATCTAAAAAGGACTTTTATTCAACAATAATATCTAGTAAATTATTAAAATTGACAGACGATCGAATATATACTTAAATCCGTTGTACAATCAAAATGTTTGATAAGTCCTTTATTTGTTACATGCTATCACCTATCAGACTTATGCAGTATTCTAAATACTATTATTTTTAATTGTATTTAAATACTATTTAATTATTTTAGAATACAATTCAATTTTCAATTCAATTTTCAAAAAGAATTTGTAATTTGGAATTTTTTTAAATACATTTTTTTTTGGATATTTTATTTTCAAAATACTATTTCTAAATACAAGTATTTTCCAAATAATAAAATACTATTTGTATTTTTTTAATGTATTTTTTTAATACAAAATACTATTTTCAAAAAGTATTTTGTAATTTGTATTTTTAAAATTCTATTTGCAAAAAAGTTTTTTTATTTTGTATTTTTAAAATACAATTTAAGTACAATAATTAATTTAATTTTCAATTATGTATTTTGTAATTTGTATTTTTAAAATACAATTTTCAGAAAAAGTATTTTGTGATTTGTATTTTCAAAATTCTATTTGCGAAAAAGAAATTATATTTTTTATTTTTAAAATACAATTTAAATGCAATAATTTTCTAAATACTAAAATAATATTTCTGTATTTAAAATACCACAAAAACACCTTTCCAGTATTTTGAATACCTAATTAATACAAATTACAAAATAACTTAATTTAAAATTGTATTTGAAATGCTAGTATTTTTAATACAATTAAAAAATATATATTTAAAATACTGTATAAGTCTGCATGCTATATTATATGTATACACATTTAAGAATATTAGATTTATAGTTCTTTTTTAAGTTTTGGAGTTTAG
The DNA here is from genome assembly GCA_010015015.2 of Bolitophila cinerea. Taxonomy (NCBI): domain Eukaryota; kingdom Metazoa; phylum Arthropoda; class Insecta; order Diptera; family Mycetophilidae; genus Bolitophila; species Bolitophila cinerea. Next base: position 3,598 of record JAAAKO020054426.1, on the reverse strand, counting down.
AAGTAATTTTATAGTTTCTGATATAATTCCATTGTATCTAATTTGGAGATTTTACAATTTTATAAACTGTTTTTTTGAAACAATTTTGAGCGTGAATATTTAACATCCTTATTTTTTCAACCCAAATTGTGAGTAAGAATAGAGACTAAATAATATACTATACTTTAAAGGAAATATTTAATTTAATTAAATGAGAAAACAACGAGGACACATCATAACACACAAATTAATATTTATATAGTTTTTGATTGTGAAATGTGTTTTATGCTTATTTTAATGAGAAATATATAGATCAAAAAACATTTATTTGTATGGTAAGAACAAACAAGAGAGGTAAAAAATATGTTTTTAAAACAAATTCTACAAAATTTACAGACGTCGAAAAAATGCATCGACGGTCATTTATACCAAGTGAAGTTAAAAAAAGATTTTAAAAAATAATATATCAGAAATTTGACATGCACGTAACTTTGAAATGCCAATCTGGCACATTTTTTTTTTAAATGACTTATCTTTATGCGAATTTCTCTCTTGTCAGTCGGTTTATTATTTGTGTGTACTCGATGCAATTGTTATTTATCTTTCCGAACGTAAACGCGAGCTTATCAAGACAGTCTGCATAATATATAATACAATTATATAATTGCAATTGTTTTCGTCAAACTTACGTTGATCTCTTTGTAACGGTGTTCACCGTGCTCAGCACTCGTCAGACATGCCGGTGGAGATGTTCGCTGCTCGTACTCCCAAATTCGTTTGGGGAACTGCTTAAAGCAGTTGTATACAATGTACACTAGAGCCACACAATTGAAAAAAACACAAAGCGTATAGACAGCCACAAATTTGACGACACCGATTAGGTAAAATTTCACCGGTAACCGCGAACCAGCGTTTTCTAACATTTTGTTATTATTAATTAGAGCCTGGGCACTAAATGAATTCGTTAGTCACTCAAAAAATATCTGACACCAACTGTGTCTGAGAGTTAAACACTGACACTATACACTATCTCGCCTGACAAAGGCAACGATGCGACTGACCAGCAGCTAGCAAGCTGCACAATAAAACAATATCGTAATTTCTCCGATCCCGAGGTGTATTTACAAGTTTGTTTAAAAATTTACGTTTATATATATATACAATATACAATACAAGCATGTACATTGTATCTATAGTGCATACATGTATAGCTGTATAGGTATTTTCAAGTATAAATGTTATTATTTGTGTGTGTGAGTGCATTTCATGTTATTTTTGGAAATAATTACATTACATTAAAGAAACAAAAAATGAAAGTATATGGGTACGGAAATTTGCGCAAACGTAAAATCATGCCCTTGAGCGGTTGCACAGTGGCGGAATTGCACAAAAATCGCTTATAATTCATAATTTTATTATATTGAAGTTCAAATTATTTTATTTTGTTGCTTTTTTGTTTTATTTTCATTTTGTTTTTAAAATTTGTTTTATTATTTTATATTTTTTAAGAAATTGAATCAAAGAAAATTTTACAAAATTTTATAATATTCTAAATTGCTCATTAATAATCAATCGAGCATATTTTTTATGATTTTCAAAGATTCTTAAAATCGGTCAAGTATTCAAAAATAGAAAATAATATTGATATTTTAAAGTGTTTGAAATTTTTTTTAATAAAAAAAATAATAAATTTAAAAAAAATACTTCATTTTTAAGCTGTATATCGCACCAAAACACCAGCGATTTTATATTTTTTCAATGCATTTCGTGTAACTCTCGATTACTACAATTAAAAAGTTTTTTTAATGAAAGTAGTTTTCAGGATGCTAAAATACATTTATTTGACAACGCTTTCCAATGATTAAAAATTAAAAAAACATTCCTAAGCTTTATTTAAAGGCACCAATTGAATTAAACTATTAGCGAGACAAATGACCCACTGTGCGCTGGGACTACGACACACATATAATTATTTTGCAAGTGCACTTCGCTCTGGATCTAAAAAGATAAAGGTAGAGGTTAACATTAATTAACACATTTTTGTGACCGAGTGCAAATTGTATGTTAGAAATATACGGTAACGGACATAACTAAAGCTAATTTTTTTTAGTTTATTGTTTGTTAGATAAATCGTAAAGATGGTAATTTTTTTAGATATTCGATTATTGAAATTATAGTATCTTCCAAATTAAATCCCATTCTGTACAAAACAAATACTGTTATTCTTTAAACTATCCTGTTTTATGGCAAGGCAATTATTTGTTAAAGGTGCATTTGTACTATAACTTTATGTCATAAGTAGAGCCCGGATTTTAAGATAAACCATTTTTATGCTGGACTAGATATTGCAATTCAAAGAAATTACTACAAATGATTGGAAGTGGATTGGCAGTCCATTTTGAATAATTTAATAGAACACATGTGAAGAATTAAAACAAAATGCAATCTCGGCCAAATAATACATTATTATTTTAAATGTATTTAAATAAATTAAATTGTATATGTTCAATGCTCTTTGTTTTTTAAAAATATTAATAATTGTAAATAATCGATAAATCTTGAAAAAGTTTTTAACATATATATATATTTTTTTAATACAAAAAAATAAAATAAATCACAATTTTAGGATTTATTAGGGTAATTTTTAAACGAACAATCTATGTGCGTTTTGTCCGATACTGTATACCACCGTTTTTTTCCAAAAATAATGCGAGTACATTTTATTTGTATATGTGTTAATTGTTGCAATCTATTTTGGCAATAAAAGCCAGAACAATAGCAAATTTAAAAGATAATAATTTAAACTTTGACCTAGTTATTACAATGTCGGTCTCAATCGAGATTATAATTATGCATTTTATTGTTGGGATTTGTCCTTGATAATTTTGATGTGATGATGATGATGTTTTTGTATAAATAAATCCAAAATATGTTATTATTAAATAATTGTTATAATTTTGGGATATAAAGAGTAATTATGCCTAAAATGTAATTTGAATTGAAATAGCAGAGGTATTGAAAATATAGGAACATCTTTTATATTAAGAAGCTTAAAAAAATGGTGAAGAAATAATAATTTGAAAAATTAAAAAATGGGAATTGAACGTTATAAATAATAATTATTTCATTTTAGTGGGCTTCATAATAATATTTGTATTTTTTAAAAAAAGATTTATAATTAAAATATCCGCAATAATTTAAAAAAAACTGTTAAAAAAATTACCAAGTTTTTCTTGATTTATTGGATTGTTTTTGGAATCGGCCGTTGTTTTTTTTATCAATTTCATGGATTGGTTGTCAGTTAAATAATCAAAAGTAATAATAATTAAAAAAATATACCAACATATATACACATACATATATTATATTATACATTAAACATAGCTACAAAAACATATATACGAATGCATAGTTTGGTATTATTTTATCTAGTTGGAGAAATTGTAGATATGAAATTGTGTATATGACAACAAATAGTACTACTCGTATAATAAAGCAACGTCATTGTTACGCACCAAATAAAGTATAAATAAATATAATGTAAATAAAACAAGAGAGGAATTTCCGAGACACAAAACTGTCTCATACTCACGGCTTCTATCCAATAAATAAATATATA
>JAAAKO020054415.1:0-10790 GCA_010015015.2 Bolitophila cinerea | reverse complement strand
AATATATATAGATATATATATACATCTTCGTCTATGTGCATACTTTCAATCAGATAAGTGAAAAAGTGCTAAATAGGTATTAAGAAATTTATCGCCACCATATATACCAAGTTAAATTAAATTTTTCCATTTTAAAAAATTGGAAGGGCAAATTAATTAACCTACTTTACGTTATCCAATCGAGCTGCAAATGCAAATCTTTAGCGAATCATACGGTCGTTTGATGTGTTGCAAAACACATTTTGTAATATTTGTATGATAAAAGCAAGTTGTATATTACATTTGCTTTGTTATAAAAAAGAGAAATCTGAAAAAATAATTGTTCTTACATATGGTTTGTATTCCACACAGTTAATAAAGAAAGCGATCCTTCATTGAATTATTGAATATTAATATATTGTATAAATAAAAAACAATAAAAAACCATACTAACATTCGCATTTAAAGTGAATCTCCTAGAAATAAAACAAAAGACAAATATATTTTATACCTTCCTAACAAATTTCTGTCAATATACCAACCACATGAATTAGCATTTACATAAAGATAGGATATCACAGATATTTTATACACGCGAACTAAAGCTAGCATTACACCAATCGTACAATGCGCTATTTCGTCAAACGTACATTACACGAGTCGCACAATAGCCTTTAGCTGTGACATGGCTGGAAGAACGTAATGTTACCATGGTTATCGGATTCAGATTTAGCTGGCGATGAGGTCGGGTGAAGTTTCCATCGTATGAAGCAAACTGATTTTGATAAACTGCTGACTTTGGTAACTCCACTCATCTCCAAGCAGGATACACCAATGCACCAAGTGATATCAACTGGCACCCGTATATTCTTAAATTGCATTTCGATATACACAGGTAACAGTTTCTCTTTGATGCAGTATCTGAATGGCACTGCGATTCGTATATCCTTGACACTTGACCTTGCATTTTCTAACCAAATCCAATCTCCAATCCAATCAAATCAATCTTACTAAACAATCGCACGATCGTGCGTGACCACAATCGAAAAACTGTTTTGGCCATTATACGAGTCGTACAATGCACGATCATTCGATCGAACATTCGCGCACGATTGCCGCCGACAATAACAATCGTACTCGATCGAACCCACATTACGCACATGGAACGATAAAAAATCGCGTATTGTACGATTGGTGTAATGCTATCTTAACTCAGTACTCTAATACTAATGGTAATGACTAATTATTATAGTCTGCAATAATCTCAGAACCAAAAAAGTCGTTTCATGTCTATTGAGGATCAAATGCAAAGTGGAAATTTCCGTTGGTGACGCTTTGTGCCTGAGCATTTTCGTTTTACACGTAGCCGCACTGCCCAAACCAAAATTCGAAATAGTCAGGCCTCAACGAACATAACAATAAAACCCTCAAAGCACTACTCATAACATAAAAAACACGATATTTCCATTTCGCCGGGTGACATTTACTCCCATTTTCTCCTATTTTATTTACTAGTGTAACGTCCCGTCGGTTGTTGGGCATACGATTTCGTGTCGCATGCGTGTGGGAAAAATCACCAAGCCAACGAAATTTGGAGGCACATTTGTTATTGTGGTACTCGCAAATATATGTAGGTACGCTTCAATTGGCATATATTCGTATGTAATGTATACTATATATATATGAAACATTATGTTGTAGATGATTATCTAGCATACACACGATATTTTATTGCTCCTTCGGATATAATCCGTAGAACTCACGACCGCGCTGCCGCTCGTTCGAACACTACTCAACACTCGTATATATAATATACTAGTATATACGTATGTATGGCAATGTATGTGTGTTCGGCAAAGGGCCGTTGTGTTTCACAAACCCCTAAACATATCCGCACCGCATTGTATGCTATGTAGCAATATCATATATATATATATATATATAGTGTAGAGCAACATGTTTGCTCCGTCGCGTGCGATTCATCATTTCTATTGGCTCCGAAAATGTGACACAGAGGAGTACTTTGTAGTGTCATCGAAACGACGCTCGCACTAATTAAACACGGACGCTGTACAATTCCTCTCTGCTCCACGTGCCAAGGGATGCAATCCGTATTGTGCATAAATAAATGGCGGGATATACATACAGAATACAGAGATGTATATTATACGTATATATACAAATACCCGAGGGAATGAATACAAGAACAACAGCAAAAAAAGACTTACCGTACTGGGCAGACACAGCTCGTGCGTCTCGTTGCCACGCCACACGCTCGAGTCCATCGGCATGCTCTGCATGTCGCACTCGAGCGAGTTGATTTTTTCCTGGAGTCGTGTCAACACCGGCGGCCGGACAAATATCTTCTGCGGCATGTTGTTTAGGTCGAAAGGAAATGCGCCGGGTGTAGACGAGATTTCCGTCGGTAGCGACATGCTACTGCTGCTGCCACCAGGGTTATTATCTGCAGTCGTCGAGATTGCTTTTGTTGTTGTTGTTGTTGTTGTTGGTGTTGGCTGCTGATCCATCTTCAGTGTTATTATCTCTACGAGTACGGGGGTGGTGATAGTCTCTGCGGCATCTGTGCTCCGGGGTGTGTTGGTACTGCTGCTGATGGCGCCGATGGTAGAAGGGGTTAGGTTTGATGCGTACGATGAGGACGACCCCTTTGGTGTCATTGTCGAGTACCCATTTGGGTTTGTGGCGCCGGCAAACAGTTCTTTGTCGCTGGGAACGTAGTTCGTTTTCAGTAGATTGTTTCGAATTTGCATCTCGTAATTGGTTGAGTTTTCTTTGACCGAAGCTCGTGGCGTGTTGATATTAAGGAAAAGCACTTTGGAGTCATTAGTCTGGTCGGTGGTGGTGGTGGTTGTCGTCTTTGTGCCACTGAGTACGGTCGGACGCAATGTGCTCGTTTGTAATACGCTGTCCAAATCCGTTGCTGTTGAGGGTGGTGACGTTGACACACCACCATTAATTCTGTCTGTGGCTGATGCTACTGCTGCTGCCACCGACGACGACGACGACGACAACGACGATGAGAACTCCTTAAAGCCGTCGCCATCATCGTCAGGCAAACGCTTGTGAATCAGTTCACTGTACAGCTCCTTGCTGTTATAAAACTTGGTGGTAGAGAACTCCGGTTTATCGTGCTTGCCGGCTTCTGCCGGTGGCGCATTGTCCGTGTTGAATTTCGTGTTCGCAAAATCTACGCGATTCAATTCATCGTTCGCGTTGAAGAATTTGTACTTGAATGTGGGGTCGTGTTTCTTTACCCTCCGGTCAATAAATGCCGTGGCTGCGCCAGCCGCAACACCCTCTAACGCTTTGTTCAGTGTGTACGCAACCGATGGCACAACAGGGGTGGCTGGTGTACTCTCTGTGATTACATTCACAAAGCTTCGTTCGATTGTGCTGACAATGCCGTCGCTGTCCTGCAGGAGCTTTGTTGTAAAATCAGTAATTTTGTCATTACTAGTCGACATCGATGACGACGACGACGACGACGACGATTCTTTGATGGTGATGTCGGTTTTTGTGGCTGCTTCGCCAGCAGCTGGATCCAGCTCAGGACTGCTCTCGAGTAATTCGATTTCGAGCCTTGTGGTCGGTATGTTGTTTGGTAACGAATTAAATGGATCATTAACGTTTGATTCGACAACAATGACATTCGATTGCTGGTTTCCGTCGTCCTCACCACCGGTGAACCAGTGCTGTTTATCCTTCAGCAGTTTTGCATTCGACTCTCGGATGATCGGACCAAAATCCTCGATTTTCGATGGATACAAGTCTGCAATGTTTATCTTGCCATTGTTGTACAATTTGCGGCTGTTGCCCAAAACTGCTGCTCGACTGGCGAACTCCTCCTCGGCCAGACCATTATCGAATTCATCGGTGATGATTTCTGCGATTTTTATACGATACAGTCCAGACTGCTCTGGATTTTCGGTACGCGTTGCAGTAGATGGGGTGGTGCTGATTGAGTTCGTCGTTTGTACCACATCGCCATTACCCGCTTGACTGGAGAAAGCGGTTTCCACCTCTAACTCTATCGAACTTTTCACATTCTTTGCTGTATTTGCGATGGAATGAGTTAAATTAACCGGCGTATTTGGCACTTTTTGCAAATTAAAAATAGCCCCAAAACTTTGAGGTTTTTCGTGAAAAACAGTGGCAAGGGCTGCGGCGGCAGCGTTGGCTGGAGGTGCCGACACAACCGAACTCAAACTTTCTGGTGGCGAACTTTTGGTTTCCTCTTCCGTTATTGAGTTTGTGACTTCTGGCAAAGCTGTGACCGCAACGACAACTACACTGCTGCTGCTGCTGCTGCTCAAGCTCGAGCTCGTGCTAGTGGGGGTGGCATCAAGTAAATCTGGGATGCACAACACTGTTTGCACTATCGCAAAACTCAACAGCAGGGCGGCCGCAAGGCAGCCACAATGCTGCACCATTTTTCAAAGAGTTGTTTCTTGTGCGTTGTTTATTTTAGCTGAGCTGCTGCTCCGGCAGCTGCCGGCGGCGGCGGGTGGCGAGCTGTGAAGCGTATACGCGTACGGGGGTGTGGTGCTTTTAAGCACTGCGGCGGTGGCAAATGCAAGGCCCGACCATACGTACGGGTGGGCCGATGGTGGGGTTGTAATAGATGTTTGTGTTGACTAATAAAAATCTGAAAGGAAAACAGAGAACTATGGTTAGCGAAATTTTATATAAACTTTTTGTTGGGTGGGTGCGGGTGTAAGAGGGTTTGTGTAATGTGTGCATGTGTGTCGATGCATAATGCATAATTTGCGGTATTGTTTGTATGTATATTAAAATAATTCTTTCTCCGCAGAAACAAAATACAAAATGAGTAATTAAAAACTGGTGGAGCAGCATATGCCACAAATTCTGTGAAGCTTAAATAATGCATTCAAATCATGGTTACGGAACTTAGTCGGTAAGCTGAAAAGGCGCCGGCTGGCGTCGTTGGGCAATGCCTGTGGGCACACGGACATCCCACAAAGACGATATTTTAATGGACGAACAATAGCGCAGAGAGTCCCGAAACAGCCCTGAACGCCTGGTTGTACATAACCTAAATTTATGCGACCAGCAGTGTATATATTTTTCAAACTTTCCTGGAACACTCGACGGTAACGAGAAAACATGATAAAAACACACACACACGCACAAGAGTACACCTCCGCCTGGGCACAATTGAATTATGAGAGCAATTAAAAGTTGTGTGTGTGCGAGAAACTGTGAACAGTTTTTTATGTTTTTTCACGGTCGGTGGCAACACTGTTGTGCACTCTGTATGCGCTTACCGCCGACTGTTACACATTTTCACACACACACATATAGAAAAACAAAAACAACGTTAATTAGAGTTTGAATTATTTTTTATTTTTTCATACATCTTTGAGCGCACCTATTCACACACTCACACACCCTAACTCAGCCGTATATAATACATATACATTAATCAGTGCTTAGTGCAGCCGCGCACCTGCCCAAGCGCAAAAGCAACGCATGTTTATGAGATATTCTGTTTGAGTGTTTTTTTTTAAAATGCCGTAAATTTTATGGCTAATTCCATTTGTGCTAAATAAAGTTTTGCAATATTTCATTGTACACGCCTGTAAATAGGGGTTTGTTTCATATAGTGTTATATTGTGTTATATTGGAAATGAAAGGTTTTATTTTAGCTAGGTGATGGACTATGTGAATATCGAAGTGCTTAAAATGAGATATGCCTTTTTTGATTGGTTTATTTTCAAGTTTAACTATTTTTATAATTGTGATTGAAAATTTAAGCAATGTAAAAATTGTTTTTAGGCGATTTTAAACAAAAACTGTACCTCATACACCGCTTTTAACAAGAGTTTCCATAGTTTCGAAAAGTTCTTAAAATCGCTTTAAGACTAGAAAATGCAATACCGGTATTGCCGGAACCGGGATACCGGTACTACCTTCTATTTTTACAATACCGAATACCGGTATTAAAGGACCTGTATTTCTGTATTTTTTTAATTATTATTATTTTACTATTGCTCATATCGAAAAAAAGTAAAAATTACGCATTGCATTTCATCTGTCAGCTGTAGCTATAACCAAATGTAAGAATGTCATCACAATTTTACAAAGGAAATGGTGGAAATCTTATTAGATAATTTATTGTCAGTTTACTTTGTTTCGATATCACTCCCCTTGGGATATATTCAATCGAATAGACAAAGAAAGTCTTGATGACAAATCTGCTAAGTGCTAAACAAAGGAAGGTTATGAAGGTAGGTAAGGATATATTTGAGCGTGTATACCAAAAGAAAATGAGTTCCATTCCAAACACCAAAACTAGTATAATAAGCAAGGAGCTGTTTTTTAGAGAAGTGTGCCACCAACTCATATAGTTATATATTTATTATTTCTACTAAACGGAGTACTCAATTGTACAGTGTGCCAACCTGCCAACTATGCATGGTTACAAAATAAAATGAAAGTGAAAGTTTTACTGAAAAGTGGATTGAAAGGCTGCAGTCCAGTAAACTGGATTTCCATTGTTCAGCTATTTTAGAGATAAAAGGTATTATTTAAATGTTTTATCATTATAATATTAAGGTCTGTAGTATAAAATAGATAACGCTTAATATGTAAAATCTGCAAGTCAAAAAAGCTTTTATAGTATATAATTTGGGTGAGTTTAATATGAGCCAGCCGATATTTTGACATTTTTTAGTTGCCGATATCAACATTTTAGCAGCTAATTTGTTTTTGATTGTTTCCTTAGAAATCAGAGTCTCATCTTACTACTATTGTAGAAAGCTTAATTACAGATGCCGGTGACAATATTAATATCCACTTAAAAATCTTTACGCTTCTTCACATTGTGTTTTTGTTTGAATGCGTTTATCAGAACTCGCAATATGATGGATGTATAATATTTCATATAACCTGGGACGAATTGATCCCTGATTGGACCGCCACCGCCGCACCGTATAGCAAGTAAGAAGCAAATACCAGAGAGGGTGTTGAATGCAATATGGTAAAGTTTAGTTCTGGTAGGGATAAAAACAGGTGCGGCCTTGTCCAAACTCAGTGGCAAATACAAATAAGAAGAAATAGAAAAGAATAAACAGTGTATAAAATAATAAAATAAAACGACTTCATATTTATAATGATACATTTTCAATCAAATGACTAGGCATGACGCAAGAGAAGCTCTGGACAGGTCCGCGTATTACAGTGTAAATCTTGTGTAATATAATAATAACTATCAAATTAACTACAATAAAAATATATCCATTCATATGGTGTAAAAAAAAACTTTCGTGATTAAAACATAATGAAAACACAAAAAACTTGATGAAAAACACAGAAAAGCGTGCCAGGGATTACATGGTTCTAATTACTGCATGTTCTATAAATACTATGATATTTTTGCTAGTACGCTCTTGGGACGCATTTAAGTTGTATGTAGATATACTATTTATAAAAACACACACACATACACATGCCGAGACATTTACTTTACGCAATTCGTTGCAGAATTCAATTGAAGCTTAAACTCTCTCTCTCTCTCTTTCTAACAACTCTATGAGTGCCATAAAGTTATAATTAAGTTTTCAGTGTACAAAAGCTGCATCGCACAATTGCTGCGCCACAAATACAACGTGCCAGTATACGGAACTGGGGTGGAATGGTATAGTGGTATGTAGGGATGATTACATAAGAGAACTGAGAGTGTGGTGGTATACATTGGTTATAGGATAAGGCGGCGCCGGCGCCGGCTGTATACAATGTTATGGTCATCTAACTAAATAACTTGACAACAAAGTTGTTATTCAATTAACACGAAGCAATTTGCGTTACAGAAAATGTGGGCCACCGGCGTGCTCTTAATATTATTTATGTTTGCGGAAGGGCAATAGAGGCGAAATACGTCCTTCTTCAATATGTCTTTCCCAGACAAAGTTTTCGTTGCGCGTTTCCATCCGCTTGCTATGCCATAGAATGGAGCAACTGCAATAAAGCACGTACAGATTACAGAGTCTTGAATTTCAACTCTTTTACCATATAATATAGAGTAGTTATAAGACGCAAGTGTATAAGCAGATTTGTTGTGCCATATACATTTGGTATATAAATATATGCTTTTCATGCTTATACTATTATATGTATAGATAAATCTCGTACAAAACAAAATTTGACACTCAATTATAATAGCAGCATCCAGCATAGGTTCATTCCCTGGAAAATTCTCTGAAAACTGCTTTGTACATATACACACACAATTATTCTCATAAACCAGGCGCGTACATTTTCATGTGGGTTCGGGCTAGTGGGGTTTTGTTCCATTATCAAATCCTCATTCTATGTTTTTGAAATTACAATAAAAGCTCTCCACCTCTGAATTGTATGAGTACTTTGTGTGTATATGGCTTTGTCTGGATGAGAGAGTGTGTGTGAATGTGTTTCGGTATTATACTTGCATTCCTCGACGAATACTCACAAGTGCATATAAATGAAATATTATTAACTGCAAGGTAATCCGAAATTTATGTGCTTTCTGCTTTTGCAACAATGTAGCGTAGCGGTGTATACCCCCTCTCTCCACCCTTTCTTTATTTGAATTGAGTGTTTGCATTCCGTATATATATATATATACAGTAATTGCACGTGTAAGCTGCTGCACCATCACATCTGGCATAGCCTCGATAAACAATCCGACGCAAAGTTATTTGAATGTATCTTTGTATATACGTATTGTAAATTCAAAAGCTCTGGCAACGGGCAGCGCTCCTGGGAAATTCATATCTTGCACATTGCATAAAAATCGATGAATTTTCGTTGCATTCTATTCCGGTGGCGCAGCCTCGTGTATGTCTGCAAGACTTTCGATGTGTGGGCGGTGTTCAGCGACCATTCCGAATTGGATATGTCTTGCCAAAATAACACATAAATCTCATCGAGCCCCGTTCCCAGAGAAAAGAAAACTTCTAGCACTCATAAATATCCGCATTTGTTGAGAAATATTTTCGCCAGAGTTCTGAGACTCTTTCTTATTTACGATAGACACGAAAATATTGTGATGCGTGACACCTTGGAGATGCTGCGACATCGCATAAGAAAAAAAAGTTACCGAAAGAAGAGCTTTTTGTTTGTTGTTGTGAAAATGTATTTATGTAGAATGTTGTTAGATACTTATAAATACTCTTATATATCACGAAATGCTTATTTATATACTAAATTTTGTAAATAACATTTTCTTTGCATTTGAATATACCGTTGCGCCAGTTTGCGTCGTTTTCCGTAGTATACCAGAAGCCGGAGCAGGAAAAGCTGCGTATTGCTCGTCATCCGTTCATGTCAACTAGCGCGAGAATGTAAGCCAGTGCGCTGCGCTGGGCGCGTTTTGAATATATATATATACATCTACCTACATTACATACGAAACATCTTTGAAGCACGAATGATATATAGCAAAATTCCGGAGTTGGCACGCATCGTTTTCATAAACAATTTCGCAGACAATATTATACTATATATTACACATAATATGTATAAAATATAATAGTATGAATATATCTTAATTTGGAGCAATTTATATTGCTTGAAGTATGCAAATGATTGTCGTTTTGAGCATTATAAATGAGGAGCAATTTAATAAGTACGAAATACCACTTTTGGCTGGTGCAGGGAATGGGATTTTGATTTTATTTGTTTTTGTTTAATAACGTTATGATTTGATTATATGTGTGTGTGTCAAAAGTGGACGGCAACTATTAAGCTTTACAATGAATCACACAAATTCTATATATAAACGATTTTTCACCATCTAGAGGATAATTTTAAATTAAACCCATTTTTACGCTTCGATTGATCTCTAAATGATATTTTTTAAATGTACATAAATTTGCTTTCTCATTTTCAATTTTGTCAAATTAATCGATGTAACTATGTGCAAATTGGAGATATGAAATATATCTTCAGATTTTATCAGTTATCATTTTCATATATCAAAGCTACTAAAATTAACAGATAGTGGAAGAAGATTGATACGATAATTGTAGAAAAATATCGACCGGTGTAATTTTGTCAAATGGATTAAAAGATATCCACTACTAAAATATTAAATATAATTATATCGATTTTCTGTTATATTAAAAATGGTTACACGAAAAAGCAATTTAGGTTTATTTTTGAAAGAAACATTTTTTTGTACTATTAATTTTGCTCGTTCATCATAACCAGATAATAACGCTCGACTTATATCCAATATTGAGATTTTCGAAATTGTCCTAATTTAATTGAGACTCGACCGAATTATGTACTAATATAATTTGTCAGATAGTTCCACGTTCGATGACTGACATTTGACATTACTGAATTTAGATTTAAAAAAAACATATTAGTAGATGTTGTGTTTTTTATACGTAAATAAAACAAATACTCATAACCAATACTTAAAAAAAGAATTTTAGTTTATGTAATTTTGAGTTTGAAATAAAAAAATTGTGTATCTTAATGAGTTCAATTGTCTGCAAAAAATATTATTGAATTCAAAATATGTTGAGATCTTAAAATATATATGCTCTTACCAAATAAACAAACAAGATAATAAAAAACAAGATAATAAAAACACAATTTGACATAAAAAAAACACAAAACTTAAAAAATAAAATCGATTACCCTTGATAAACCCGTACCAGATTTACCAGTTTCAAATTTTCCTTTGAAGGATGGAGAGAACATCGATTGATTGATTTGATTGATTTGATTGATTTGATTGATTTGATTGATTTGATTGATTTGATTGATTTGATTGATTTGAT
>JAAAKO020054404.1:0-10790 GCA_010015015.2 Bolitophila cinerea | reverse complement strand
TATATGTTTTGATAAAATAGTAAATATGCTTAGTCATTTGTTTTTTTTTTTTGCGACATTGATTATAAATTTTATCGTTACTACAATATTTTATATTTTATCGTTTTTCCGTTTTATTCAAAATTTTCTTTTTGTTGGTTACGATGTTTTGCCTGGAAGATATCGATATACCAGACCAATAAATTGAAAGTCACATAGAATCGAGTACGATTCATTTGAACGGCTTCATGTTATATGACACACACTCCAAAACGGTCTCTTTCAATAAAGTTCAATCAAATGATTTTTCATTCGCATTTTCATTTAAACTACTACATTTTCAATATAACGTCTATATAGATCGAACTGTGTTTACATTTACACAAATACGCTCCTTATGCACATATATACGAGTATGTGTCTAAATATCACGCGTCCTCAATATATATAATTCTTAAGAAACGTATATATTGCACGACTTCCTCTCATACACCTGCTGACTCCGTCGAACTTGGGAACTGTTTGTGGTGCTACTTCGTTTTCCATTCATGTACTTGTACATTTCACTTCGTTATATGCGTTATACTCGTGTGCACTTACAAAAGAAGCTTCTGAAAAAGGCCAGATGCGCAGTTATGGATGCTATTTAGATATCTATTTTATATGTTCATAAAAAAACTTATACACATGGATACTGTACTATACATACCCACTAGCATAACATAATATATTTTATGGGTGTGTGTGTGTGTGTGTGTTCATTGAGATCTGTAAGCCTGAGCTGAGTATACTGCGTTCGCGTGCGAACAAAAGAAAATTGCATGTGCTTGCGTCCACTTCATTCAGCAGCGTCTTTTCATCTTTTCATTCTATCAAAAGAAAAGCAGGAGCTTTAGATTTGAGCGCACACACACACACTCTTACAAACTACCATGTGTGACTTGGGACGACAATCAACATTGTTTGTGTAAACATATAATGTTGTAACGCGCAAATTTAATGGTGGTCGAATTTGTGCTTTTCTAGTGCGGTTTTCTCGACCATAAGTTTTTCGAGGATAACATTATTATTATATAATCCAGAGTATATATAATATAGTAACAAAAGACTAATTTATTGCAATTGACACCTTTTTGTGAAATATAGAGACATTGACTTTGAGAGTTTGTTAAGAAGTCCTATTTTTGAGATGGAATACACGCTATACAATTTAAATGTTTTTATGCATTATATACAATATTGTTTCTTCTACGTCAAAATATTGTATATATGCAAAATTATGTATATTGTGTATATCGTGTATTTTCAGCTTTACAAATGACAAAGAATCAAAGAAAATTGATGACAATAGGCATTGAGTACTTCTTAAAGATATTAAATCAAGCAAGGAAAATGTTTTATGAAGTATTCGTAAATCGATACAAGCTTTTCGAATATGAAAGAAATCTGTTGCACAAAGACAAGTCCACACAATAATAGACTGTCTAGCACAGCAACTCATTAAGTTTTTTTTTAATAAATTTTGATTTTCAGCATCTCTTAAATTCAGATAAAAAATAAAGTTTTATTTATAATTATATTTATATATAAATATAATCATGCAATGTTTGTATCGACACTTATTTAACCGATCACAAAACATTTTTGATATTATTTTGGACACTCTTTATTGTTGCTAAGTGGTCTGACAATTTATTATTTATTTTTGTAAACATTTCTATTGGGGCGATATTCTTAATTAAGCGATGTTTGAGTTTAACTATACCCTCGACAAAATTCAACCCTTCAAATTAGATAACATTTGTTTCATTGATGACACATGTATTTGACCCAATTCTCTTTCTCGCAAACTATGTTATTTCTTTAAACAACAAACGTCATATAGTACCAAATCTGGAAAAACTTGTGGATGATAAAACAATTCATATCTAAAATATAATAATATAAACCGTTGCCAAATTCACCTGTAGAAATTGCAGCTGTACAACATTTTCGCGCAGTTTCACTAATCGATTATAATTGATTATCTGGTGTGTTCAAATCATTTACTCGTCCACGTTAACGTGGTTCATCATCATCGTGTTAGAACGACAATTTTAAAGTTAGTATCAAACTTGATAACTATTGATTTCAAAGGTACAGATTTACAACAATATTTATTAAATTTTGCTATGGTTTCCTTTGTTAAGTGTCTCAAAAATAATGTCAACCCTCAACCCACAAAATTAAATTTTTATTAATTTTTAGAAACTCACTGAGCGAGTTAATCGAAGTCTGCTATGAAAATTATTGTAAAATAAGTACCCAGCCATGATTGGCCACAGGATGTTAATTTACCCTGGTGATGGATTTCTCATAGTCTTTGAGCAGAGAAATGCAATAAATATTAAATTCAATTAAAATTTGAAAGATAAAAAGATGCACCCATATCATTAGGTTCAAACTTACCCTATTTACGTTTTTGACACCTGGATTTATTCGCGTAAATATTTAGTGTAAAATTCAGAATTAACTGTTTTTAGTTCTTTATACTGTTTTGCTGCTGAATAATTAATTAATTAGACGGCAGCAACATTTGTAATTTAGTACAATTAGCCAATTTCCAATTTATATTTATATAGACTTTTTTAATAAATTATATAATAAATACAATGTACATAAATATACCATTGTGAATAAAATAATTTTGATAAGGGTACACTATTCCTGCTTTAACTTTATTGAAAGCCATGTACGCCAAATGTCTGCGTTTGATTAAATTGTGGGTGATTGAAAGTGGAACAAATTAGAAGCGATATTTTTACTCTTAAGGCACAAAAATTGTAGTTTTTGTGGTAATTAAAAAAAGCTGTCGCCTACGCATTGCATTTTACATTTCCTAAAAATATCAAAAAGTAAATTAAACTGATATTTCTCGGATGATGTATTTTTACAGTAATAATATATTTTAGTAAGTTATTAAAAATATAAATAAAAAATTGTTACACTGTCTAAAATAAAAATGTAACTTAAAAAAAAATTGTTTTTTTTTTTTTCAAATAAAATATTTTTATCCAAAATTAAAATAATAATTATTTTAAAATATTTTATTTTCCAAATGTACTTCATTTTTCATGCATTTATTTCATGTTTTTTTTAAACTAAAAAATTGCTTTATTTTTACAACTTTAGTGAACTACGGGTAGGGAATGCAATACCGAACAGATTTTACAAAACCGGTATTTTGGTATTTAACATTAGTAAATACCGGTAGTACCGATTTTTATTGAAATTTTTTTTTTTTAAATTTAATTCAGTACTGTTATAAAAAGGACCCGCAAAGTAAAATCCAACTTTTCACTAGTCTTTCTCTGAATTTTATTTAAAATCATCCTTATTTCCTATTTTGTAAACTAATGTAATATATATACAAAAAATTAAATCAATTTTGTATTATCTAATTTAGGTCGAGTGGAAAAAGGCCCTACTTAAAAATATATAAGAAATATAATTCCTACAAACATTTGAGAATTCTGTTTAGTAGAAATAATAAATATATAAGCCACAAACTACACCGTTCTCAAAAAATAGCTCCTTACTTATTATAGTAGTTTTTGTGTTTGTTTTTTTTTTAGTGTGACAGTTGCTTGAAAGTACTAATTTTTCAAATCAGAACAAATAAGCAATGGAATTAACTTTCAGTCAACTGACTATCATTTAACAATTATCATCTTCTTGGATTAAATGCTCAAATATCACCTTACCTATTTTCGTAACAAACAAAGTAAACTGACACTCAATGGACTGATGAGATTCCCACCATTTGTAATTGTTCCTAAATTTCATATGAAATTAGTAAAATAATTCTAATTTTTACGTTATAAAAACATTACCGAAAAACCGGTATTACAGGGTTTTTAATACCGGTATTCGGTATTGTAAAAAAAACCGGTAGTAATTCGGGTGACAGGCACAATTACCTTGTACAATTTTATATAATCTTTTAATTTGTTAAATAGTTTTCCAGAGCAAACATTTTTTTACATATTTGCTTATAGATATTACAAATGGGCTAGGACGACATACGTTTTCTTTTAATACTTTACAGGGTGTCGCAGATATATAGTTTTATTCGTATATAGGATTTATTTCCGACCACAAAAAAAATATTTGGTGTCCCAGAAATTAGGAATACAGTTTAGTGTTTTTAAATAATTAATCATAACTATATAACTAATAATACGTTTCTCAAATTCATTTTATAGAAATGAAAGAGCTTACACTTTCATATTTGATTTAATTCATAAGATATGCGCTATATATTTTACTTGTATAATTATAATTATATTATGTTTAGTGGTAAGAAAATGAGTATAAGACAGTTTTGTTTCTGAAAAATTATAAAGTTTATTGTAAAGCTCTATATTTTTTAAAGTTATTTTAAGCTGAAAACCAATTTTGCTCACATATTATAATAGGAATATGTATATTTGTTTAATGTATATAAGTTATATGTAAATTGTGTATATATCTATACACACCAAGAACCCTATAAAATAATCAATAATATAGATATGTAAGTTCCTTTGCCCATCCCACATTCCACCTTCATTCCTTCAAGAATTTACATATAATTTAATAATTCCAATGTGAAAACTTTTGCTTAAACATGTCTTCGTAGTATATGCTGAATGCTAATGCATTATGCAACAATTGTGCATTTAGATAACAGTAGTTGTATATGCAGTATTAAAAGTTTTAATTTTCACTTGAATTCTGAAACTGTATATTATACTCGGGGTTTGAATTTTAAGATAGAGTAAAATTAAATCAAAAACCTTGTACTACTTTTATAGATCAATATTGATTAAATAAATATACGAGCATATACAGGTAATTATGGAAAAACATTCTCTTAATGTTTGCAACTTTGTTTAATAAGTACTATATGAATATTTAGGAACCAAACTTAATTTTCAGGTGGAATTAGATAAAGTTTTACTCTATTTTCTATTAATTTTGTTTGATTTTAAATAAAGCGCGTCTTTAATTAAATGTATAATACGTACTAGGTAAATTTTAACTTGAACAATTCCTTTAAAAAAAATCATCCGAGTTCTATAGATATTATATACATAGACGGATCATAAAAATGTTCTCGACCCCAGTACTTTTTGTCACGATAGTATCTGACTAAATTTTTTAGGGATTTTTAATTATGATTTTACGAAATTCTGTTTTCCATATTTCTGCGTTTTCCAAAATTCGAAATTTTAAAATTCGGAAATATTTTTATTAGTGATGGCCATAATCGGATGATAATCGGTTAAGTTTCCGATTACCAAAATAATCGGAACCTTCCGATTCTAAAAATAATCGTTTTCCGATATATAATTCCATATTCCATGTATTTCTTTATAATCGGTGATGCCGAATGCCGTTTCTTTTTGTGCGTATCCTATCGAGAGAGAGAGAATCATCCGATGCCGATTATATACGACATACGAGTACGAGATTCCGATTCTGATTAATTCATTACGTTGTTTGCGATATTTGCTGCTCTTAATGTAATGTGTTATGTGTTTATTATTTATATAATTATATTATTATAATTACTATTGTTCATAGTTGCAAGGTATTTTTTATTAACATTTTTGAAGCGATTTTTTTGTATTATAATAAATAAACAATTATTTGCAGATATATTTAATAAACAATTAAACATGGCTCCTCAAAAATCAATTGTTTGGAATTTTTTAAAAAAACCTCAGATGGAAAATTGGTAACATGTGGCATATGCAAAAAACAATTAAAATATTTTGTAAGTACTACTAATTTGAAGACTCATTTGTTAAGAGTACATCCAATACAATTCAATAATAACACCAACGCAATATCAAATAATGATGTGGCTGCAGTTACAGCAGATAATTCTTCACCATTAGTACAGCAAATTGAAGTTGTTGCATCGAATATTAACCAAGAAGAACTTCCAATAGAAAATAGAACCAGAACAGAAGTATCTACCCGAAAGATTCTGTCCGAAATATTAACTCGAAGCAATTACGACTTTTTGGATCAAAAAGTAAAAGTTTGTCAGATCAACAAAAACAGGATATTGATGCTAGTCTATTAAAAATGATATTTATTGATTATCAACCTTTTTCAATTGTGGAAAATCGCGGCTTTCTGGAATATTCCAAAAACCTTAACAGTGAATATGTTCTTCCAAACAGAAAAACGCTTACAAATAAAATGTTACCTGACATATATGAAAAATGTTCTGTCAACATAAAAACTCTCCTGAAATCGGTTAATCAAGTTTCAATCACGACAGATATGTGGAGTTCTGATAGTAACAAATCATATTTAACTGTCACTTGTCATTTTATTATTAACGGAAAAATGAATGGTCAAGTACTGGCTACAAGAGAAATGGAAGATGAACATCACACAGGGGAAAATATAGCCAGAAGTCTCACATGTACCATGATTGAGTGGTCAATTGAAGACAAAATTGTGTCAGTTGTCTCAGATAATGGGGCCAACATAAAATGTGCTATTCGTGATTATTTAAAGCTGTACCATCATCCATGTGTTGCACAAACCTTAAATTTGTGTGTACAAGATTCCCTTCGATCGGATAAAAATAAAAAACTAACCGACATAATAAAAAAATGTAGAGCTTTGGTAAGCCATTTTAAACACAGTGTTCTGGCAAGTACCAAACTTCAAAACTGCCAAAAACAAATGAACCAACCGGTTTTAAAAGTTAAACAGGAAGTGGTAACAAGGTGGAATTACTGTTTATTAATGATGGAGCGATTATTGCAAATAAAAGATCCTATATGTGTTAAAGTAACTAGCCTTCCCAGAGCTCCAGAATTGTTGGTATCCAGTGAATGGGACAGCCTAAAAGATTGTGTCGAAGTGCTAAGCTTATTACAAAGTATGACTGTAGAGTTATCAGGCGAAAAATATCCCACTCTGTCTTTGGTTATTCCTTTAATTCGGGGATTGCAGATATCTATTTCGAATATGACACTTTTGACAAGTATTGGTAAAAAACTTCAACAGATCCTTCTAAGGTTATTAAATCGCGACTAGGATCTTTTGAAACCAATAAGATACCTGCAATAGCCACATTTTTAGATCCGCGTTTTAAGAAAGAGGCATTTGAAAATGAAATTATGCAGACAATGCTCAATCGTGGATTACCGAAGAGTTGGAACAATTGATTGATAAAAACAATGGACATGTTATTGAAGTTTGCAGCACCACAACCTCTTCAGATGTTGAAATTCCTCCTCCAGAAAATAAAATTGTTTCAATTTGGTCACATTTTGACGAAAAAGTAGCAACCGTCAAATCCACATTGACCATTAATACTAGTGCAACACTGATGATAAGGCAATATTTGGAAATGCCACATCTACCAAGAAATCATAGTCCTTTAGAGTTTTGGGAAAAACATAAGTCAGCATTTCCGGAATTGTATGATCTTCATTTAAAGTACCTGTGCATTCCAGCGACCTCAGTTCCAGCAGAAAGGGTATTTTCAAAAACTGGACAGCTAACAAACGTACGAAGAAATCGTTTATTACCAAAAAATTTGGACAAAATAATATTTTTAAACAGTTTTTATTCTGTTTAGGTAAAATATTATATTATTTATTCTTTTATAAGTATTTATTTACTATTTTTATTTTATTTTTTATTTTAATTACCATTTTTTGTGATTTTGTTATTATTTTTATTTTATTATGAAGTTTTGAATAAAAATATTTACTATGGCCTTTTTTTGTATTGATTATTTTAGTTATAAATCCAATTTTTGTTTTGATTCCGATTTCGGTATCCAGTAGATATTCCGATTATTAAAATTATCCGATTCCGAATATTCCGATTCTTGAAATCATCCGATTATGCGCATCACTAGTTTCCACAGCTCAGTTGGGTAAGGCACAGCATCATTATCACATATTGGGAATTGCACAGGTTCGAATCCACACAGAGTCAAAAAGGTAATTTTCAAATTTAAAAAATATGAAATTTGATATAGATATGAAATATGAAAAATATATAAAAAAATTGTTAAATTAATGGGGGTAGATGTAGAAAAACGCGTAAAAAAATATTATTATTGTTTTTAAATATATTTTTATAGTGACTTTTTTAACATTTAGTAATGCTGTACTCATAGTGATATTATGGTGCAACCGTATAGCAGCATTTTGTAATGGTATTGTAATGTTAACTTTATTACACCTTTTAGAAATGCTGCTCTAATGTTATGACTTCATAACAACATTATAAGCACCCGTAAGTGGCTGTATAATAACACAAATGTTCTTATCGTGTGGGCACTTTTAGCTTTATAGTACCATGATAGCAGCTTTATAAGGACATTTGCAAATGTTATAACCTGATATTAACATTGAAAATAACTGTATAGTAACATTTTTGTTAATATATGAGTCTTATACGGTTTTTTGGTTTGTTGGGTGGTTCCAAGCTTTTTTTAATTTGAAAACTTTAGTCCAAAGTTGAGGGTATAAAAGATCAGGCAACGGCTTCAAAAAATTAGGGGATGTTTTCTATAGTATGACTTTTTGGAATTATTCCCTATAGTCCAAACCCTAAAGACTCTCCCACAAAATGTATTTTAAAACAACGCGACGCGAAATAATACCTGTTTACGATTACCATCTCATTTGGCTAACGGCACTTAAACTGAAGATTTTCACAAATTTTAAATTCTATTAAAAATATAAGTTAAATTATTGAAAACAGTCAAAATAATCCCATTTTATTTGTGGTAATTAATATTTTCTTTTATAGAAAATAAATGTGGCCAAGTTTTTTATTATAAATGGATAGATTGTTTTTATTATTTACTATTTACTAATCGTAAACTATGACCATCCAAAATAATAAGTAAAAACTAAATTTTAAAATGGCTAAAAATTAAATCAAGTGTTTAATTCTAGTTAATTTTATTGTTATGGGTATTGTTTTTATTGTAGTAGGTGTTGTATTGGTATTAATACATTGTATGAAAAAGTGATAATTACGGCAAACAAAAACGACCTAAAAATATTATATTAGGCGCTTAAAATAAGACATAAATCATAGTCCCCTTCCACCCTTCAGGGGGCGATCGACGCGATCTAAAGCCTTATTCGTACTCAGGGGTTAATTTCCTTCAAAATTGGGTATACCATTCGTTTACGACACTGCCCCTTAACTGAACAATTGCCCATTATTACAATAAATTACAAGCATTTCAGCTCAATTTTGAAAAACCATAAAAATGCCTGTTTTAACTAAATAGTTTTTTTTTAAATAGAAAAACTTCTTAAAAATATATACGCATTTAAATGGAGCGTATTTATAGGATGACACCTCAGAATTCGTAGGTTTGTTCGTCTTCAGATAATAAATTTTCTCAGGTGAGATGCAACGTTCAATGAGCGCAACTTTTTACAGCTTTGCCCTTAATCGAACGCATTTAAAATTAAAATCCATAGTTTTGGTTTTAATTAGCGAATTTTTTGGTAGTCTGCAAGTTGTACCAAGGAAAAATTACATCTTTTTGGAATCAGTTGGCATTTCTGCAGGTCAAGGCTTTTAAAATCGATTTGTACAGGTCAGAATTATTTTTTTCAAAATCGAAGAAGCAAGAAATGTTGACCATATAAAAAATGTTGACAATATAAAAAATATTGCATTTTAATTTCATTTTTATGGGTTTTTTTTTAACCGAGTTCATGATTTTTCTTCTTTTGCGATACAAAAATATAAGAACTAAAACCAAGCATTTGTTTTTAAATAAGCTGAAATATGCAAAATAAGCCAACAAAGGCATTAATTATAAAAATCTCTTGAAAATGCTCTATTAATGCCAACAAAGGCATTAATTATAAAAATGCCCTATCAAGTAGGTCTTAAATTGATTGAATTTGTATGAAATGTGTTTCTGTGCCTTTTTAATTCCTGAA
The DNA here is from genome assembly GCA_010015015.2 of Bolitophila cinerea. Taxonomy (NCBI): domain Eukaryota; kingdom Metazoa; phylum Arthropoda; class Insecta; order Diptera; family Mycetophilidae; genus Bolitophila; species Bolitophila cinerea. The sequence goes on along the minus strand of JAAAKO020054404.1, from coordinate 831 downwards.
GATTCGGTTGCCCCAAAAATAAGAATCTCGAACTTGTTTTTAGTTTTAACATTTAAATGTATTCTATTTTATTCATTATTCTGCATTTGATTAGAAGAAGCCCGAGAACCCAACTACAAGTTTTAAAAGTCCTCGGTCAATCAATAATAAGAACATATTTTGGATAGATTTTTTTACAATAAAAAAAACCTTTGCTTTATGGATGAGCTATTTAAATATTTAAAAGATTGTATTAAAAAAATATTTAAATAAAATTTTAGTTTTAATTTAATAAATATGAGTGCAGTTTATTGCAGAAGTATCTTCAGGTCGATATATCAACCTACCGGTTGTATTTATACTCTAAACTACAGTCTAAATCAACGACATTGAAATATATTTTGAAAAATTGCTCTTTGCTGACCTTTTCCTCTAAATTCTTTGACCGTCTTTAGCCGCGTACTAAAATTGAATAATGATCATAAACAAAAACTAATACAGCTGAATGTAAAAAAAACTAAGTCTCTATATCGATAAGTCAAAATTCTTATATAAGTTTTATAAGTTATAAATTATATAAGCTATATAATCTTTATAAGCCATAAACCAACGTATATACCATAATTTTTTTATTAATTATGAAGAAGACGTAGAAAAAGAGCAAAATCAATATATTTCGTTATTCTTATTGGATACTAGTTAACATTTAAAAATCTTATTTTGAGTTTATAATTAAAATAAATCAAATGGAAGATTTTTGAACAGACCTGAGTTCAAGATAACAGGTCGGCTGAAAAGTTCGTATCGTTTCAATGAAAAACACATTTTTTTGTCAAAATTCATTTTTATTAT